>ML778397.1:2067666-2104770 GCA_009831015.1 Picea engelmannii
GTTTCTCCTAGCAGTTGGCATCCCTAGAGTCCCCATTAGAGAGATTTTTGTGTAACCAAGCACACTGGAGCCCTGGAGGGAAGAGAGGACTGATGGACTGTGAGAAGTGAAGGTGGATCCCCTTCCTTAGGTTGTGCGGGTCGTGGGGAAGATATATGGGGGATTGGGATAGATGTAGGAAGACTATATGCCTTGGGAAGTGTTTGGACCGTGAGGGACATCCTCTTTTTTGTTTACATAGCCCGAGCTCGAGGGTGATCCACTGTTGAGATCTGGAGCAACAGATCTATGGTTGGGAGGAACATCCATCCCATGCAATCGGTTGCATCCTTATTACTTAAATATAAGTGTTAGTTTATGTCTTATAACCTCATTCATATGTTTGAATATTTTGTATGGAAACTGTGAATTAGTAATTTTTATATGCTATTGTGAATTGTGGTTTAGTTTCTATGCTTGGTTTACATGTGTTTTTAGATGCATGATTGGTAGGCATACTACACTGCACTTCTATTTATTTTGGTATCAGTGAAAAATTTGGATGGTAGCGCCATAGTAGGTTTTGGGTGCCTTACAATTAGGTATCAGAGCTATGACATAGGAATTTTATAGTTGCGCACCTTGTCTAGGGGATGGGGTCTGTTACATATAGGAAGCATACAAAGAGATAATACACACATGGTCATAATTGGATGCCCTTGTATACCTCTATTGGTAAGAGATGAGTAGTACCATATTCCATGTACCCTATGGTATATCAGAGGCCGCATAGGAATATTTAAGAGAGTATTGAGATTATCTTTTAGTAATTTGCATTTATAGTACACCAAGCACAACAATAGGGGAGATCACTCACACATACCTAGGAATTGAGCCATACAATTAAGCATACAGTCTATCCTACTTATGCAATGTTGTGAAAGATTGAATGAGTACTACTATTGGAAACCCAACAATATATCATGGAGCTCTAAATCCTGACACTCCCTTGTGCAAAAGACCCTACAAAACCCTAGACCGTCACGTTTAGATGTCATAATACAAATGTGACTCTTGTAGAGGCTTATGAAGGCTCATCCTTGACAAAAGAAGACCATAAATATGTGAAATTTTAGGTGTCCAATTTGGAAAATAAAATGATGAACTTGGAAACTACAATGGTTTAGACGATTGACATCCTAAATATGGTAAGTAAAATAGAATTCCAAAATTTTAAAGATGATATCAAGTCAAAGATGGCAAGCAATGATGATATCAAAGATATGGCAAGAAAATGTAATCTCAGAGGGAATATTAAAGAGATGGAAAGTAAATGTGATCTCAAAGACATGAAAGAATACCTTATGAAACAACACAAAAGCCTCCTTATATTAAATTCTCCTCCTCAAGAAAAGGATAACAAGACAAGAGGATCGAGTTCCAATCACAAGTGAAGGACATTTTAACATATCTAGAGAAAAAGAGGATTGAGTACCAAACATGTAATCATTCATCACTCTAAGATCCACACTGTTATGGTTTCAATCTGGGACCAATGAACTACTTCATTCCCAAGTTGATATGAGGAAATTTGATGGTAATGATCCCACGCTATGGATACTCTAGATGGAGAAATTCTTTGATCTATAACAAGTGCCAACTTTAAAAGGATAGCTATTTTATCCTTATATTTAGAACTAATCATTTTGTGTGGTGTTTGATCGAGGTGGATACTGGGGGCCACCCACATGTTCCACTAATTCATAATGGATCCACGTATTGGATTTTTTTCTACATTTTTTCATGTCCCAAACTTCCGGGGCCATTTTGAGGCCCTAAAAAACATTTGTTTTTGGTGCGACAACTCCTAGGATGTAGCCAAAGGAAAATGCTAGGCCATGCAGAATGTGTATTTCTGGACTAGACCTTTTAAATGGGATATCAAGCACCCCAAACAGAGATTGTATGCGCAAGTTATGCCCTCGGGAAATTGATGTATCAACTAACCACATCGGGGCCCACAAACCTTTTGGCATTTTGTATTCTAGGTTTAGGGTTTTCTCGTTGATGCTTTATGTTAAATGGCATTTTTTTGCCTCTTTGTAATCAAATTCTCACAAATGAGAGTAGATGAAACATGTCTCTCTTCAGGGATAAGCTACCACCATTCTAGCTAGCTTTTGTGCTTTGCATTTTACAATCTTTTGTGTTCCACACAATCCTTAATAGAATCTGAGTTTAACTATATTACTATGTTTCTTATGATATCTCTGTGTGTTTCCTTGTTATATCTCTGCCTTCATGTAGTTCTAAATATAATCTAAGTCAATGGTATCAGAGCAACATTCTATTTGTTGTTTATCTGTGCATGTCCCCGATGAGGTCAGGTTATTGAGAGTTGGGTCTTGAACTGGTTGAGCTTGGGGAAGAACACTCCTGTCGGCACAAACAACCTCTTATGGAAGAATAAAAGAGGCACCTTCAACCAACAATCACTTCAAAGGTGTGACGCCCTTTAAGGAATAAGTTAACTTTGATATTCCTTTATTTGAAGGCCAGATAGACGTCGATGCTTTGGAAAAATGGTTAAGTCTGCAGGAGGGTTATTTCTCTGTCCAAAATTTTTCCAACAGTGAAAAAATCACCTTCACGCTCCTTAAGACATTCCCCATGTCAAAGATTGGTGTGATACATATTGTGAAAAATATGATGGAGATGCATTTGCAATTTTTTGGCTAGGACCCACTTGGTTGGCTTCTATTGATGCCCTCAAGGAGAAATACTAACATGTTAGAAACTATGACGACCAATACACAAGATGGACAACTCTGCATCGAGTGAGAGACCAGACAGTGTCAAAGTACACCAACATCTTCCATACCTTGCATACAAAGTTGGGTATTAAATACTCCGAGAAACACCTAGTTCTGAAGTAATACAATGACCTACATAGGTACATCTAAATAGATATGGAGTTCCTGGACATCTCCTCACTAGGAGATGCTGAACGATATACTTTCAAGAGTGAGCAAAAGTTCAAGCAAAAGAATAAGCAAGATTTCAATTCTACAAACCCATCACAACATAAGTATGTTAAAGCTGGCCCTAACTCCTAGAGAAAAGGACAGAGAAAGGATGGCAAGCCTCAACACAACCAGACAAAGCCACAAGCAAAGAAGGGTAATATGAATTAGAAGGACATTGGAAAGTGGGGTGAGTTCCACAAAGTCGCTTGGCACGACATTGATAAATGTCTCTACAAACAATCATTGTTGGGTGAGATGAAAGCCTTAGATTCATATGTTGATTCAGACTCTGATTCAGAACCAGATAAGGGAAAAAATATCATTGACGCATAACCCGATGTCACCATCACTACCACAAAGGTCCGGCCAGAGCAACCAAAGGATCCTGAAGAACAAGAGCGCCTCTTCCACTCACAAACATGGTTGAAGGGGACCCCATTCCATTTCATTGTTTACAACGATAGCTAGAATAACCTAATCTTGGAAGAGGTAATCAAGAGGTTGATACTAACAATGATGTCTCACCTACAACCATACACCATCGGTTGGCTAAACCAGGGACGAGACATCCGCATCAACTACCAATGTCTCCTGCACTACGACATCAAAACCTTCAAAGATGAGGTATCATGTGATGTTTCCCCCCTTGAAGTTTGTGATGTTCTTTTAGGACAAACATATATGTGGAAGCGTCATGTTGTTTATGAATCTAGGCCCCACAATGTCATTATTACTTTGGGAGGTCAACTCTACAAGGTACCGGAGGAAGTCCCTGTTATCCACTATTTCTAGGGATAGCTAAAGAGATGATGTCTTGAGGCCCTCAATTTGAAGACATGGAGTGTCGAGGGATGGTTTGACTTTTGATGTCCACTTACATAGATGGAGACCCGCTTCACCACCATACTTCTCTGATTCATCATGATGACATCCACCACATCAACTTGTTTATGGAAGACAATGGGTCTTGCTTCATGAGGTACAAGTCAGGTATTGTGGAAAGTGTCACTTTAATACTTGAGGCATTTGAATATGTTGCATTAAAAGATGCTCTTGATTATAAAACGGTTGTTTGGAAATTATGCTCTTTGCCTTGTTTCACCTTGGTGGTTGAGATTGTGCCCTAGTAAGTGACCACCATTGAGGAAAGGTTTGCTACTAGGAGGTCTCCTTGATGAGTCATCATACCAATCTTGATCATACATGTCAATATTCACACTTCATCCTTTTTGTATCCCCTCCTTTTGGGATTTTAGGGTGTACTGACCCAAGAAGGGATTGTACCTCATTTCATGGGAAGAGGGGCTGAAGGCCTAGAGGCATGTAGCTAGGAAAAGATAAAAGCCAATCATAAACCTTCTAGATGCTCACCCAAGGATCCCGAGGACAATGAAATGTCTCTCATAAGAAACTATTGGGACCTATGAAAAATAACAATACAAAAATCCTAACCAAGGTAGAGCGCGTGTGGGCAATGTTTTTCATGCTTAGGTAGAAGTCGTGCACATTGTCTTCAACTTGGGGAAGCACAGTGTGACTAGGGTAGAGTTAAGGTGGGAAATTTTTTTCATGCTTAGGTAGAAGTCCCACTTTGGCTTCAACCTGGAAATAATTTAAATAATTAATGGAAATAAATGGGCTTGGAAAAAGGTTGCATTGAAAATGAAGGCACAACACACCCTTTACAAAGGCACCCATAAATGAATAATACAAACCCTTGTGTGTCATGAACCCTATGCGCAAAAGTATTACCCCCATCCACTTCGTATTATTTGCATGACTTATAGAGGGTCCACCTGGGAAACACTCCTTGACTTGAGGAATGACTCATACAATAGGTCACCTTGACAACCCTCCCATACCTAAACTTGGCAAGTTGCATAAGGTCTTTGAGCACTTGTTTAATTTGAAAAGGTAATTTTTATGCACATGTTTAGGTGGCTCTTGTATTAAAAGTGATTTTAGTTGGCATGATACATTTGACTCGAGACCCTTGGAGGGCGCACTCATTTGTCTTTGTAGGACCTTGATTGGTGGACAATTTAGAGGAACAAGCCTAGATTGGGCCTTCATAGGGGCAGGAAGTCCATAGGCTGGATGTCGTGACCTAGACCTTGAGAGAAACTAGATGGTGAACGTTTCCCTTGGAGGCCCAATGACTTCTTCTCCAAGATCAACGATTTGCTAAAAATGCCAAGACATCATCCAATTAGGGCATGACGTCATGTTTCTAAGGCTTCTTATGTGTAACAATAATTTTTATTTTGCAAAGGGAAAAAATAAATGAGGTCGGACTCCTTATTTTGTGTTTTACCCTAATATTATGTGGACAAACATTATATTGAGGTCTTGTATAAATAAGAGACCAAATCATTTCATTTCATCATAGCTCTCTAGACATACTTGGATGAATTTTCACCCTCTTTGGCAATTTCGAACTATATCTCTCTCTTGTGCAAAGTTTTGGATGCTTGTTTGGTATATTGTGGAGCTAAAGTGGTGCACACTTCTCTTGGACGTTTATCTATGCATGTAGATGGAAAATACTTGATAAAGCTAGGGTTTTATCCTACTATCTTGTGGAATTGGTAAGAAATTTTTTGTATTTGTTCATATTTTCTACTTGTTTCATGTTATATTTGTCTAAAACCCTTGGAGGAGTATAAGGGCATACACCCTCCACCAAGTTTCATCTTAATTGTAATTTGATAAGTCATTTTTCACAAGGTTGCTAGGAGGAGTAAAAGGGATTACACCCTCCCAGACTTACCTTTGTTGGATTCTCTTGCTCTAGGGAGTAAAAGGGCTTATACCCGTAGAGAAGTAGTCGATTCAACTTATTCAACCAAGACTCCATTACCCAATAGATTAAAGCACTAATATGAAATCTCATTGGAGAAACACAAATCGTTGCATTGAAAAACATGATTTGTTGAGATATTTCATTTGTCTAAATTGGAATCAAATCTACTTGCTATTAACTTGCTTGAGCCACTAGGGAATCTAGTCTAGACAAGAATTTCTTGCTGCTGTTATATTCTACAACCACTAGGGCTGCAACAAACTTCACTTTCTTTCATCATTTACTCACTTTTCAACCATTGAAATTTACTTGTAAACCTAGATTACTGTTCTACTGCTTATTGGCTATCTTTTTGATGGGTTACTTGTTGATTTTTATCATTAGAACTTTCTATTGTAGCAATTTTTTTCTACTTCCATAAGGCTGCCCTAATACTTTGCTGATAATTTCATTTGGAATCCCTATTTCACCATCAAAGTTTATGCTTAACTATTGGAGAAATATATACTTGTTTAGTGCTTCATTGTCCAATAAATATTTGGTACTTTTGATGGTTAAATCTGCTGTAACTATCTCTTTTAATTGCTGATATCTATTTTGGTTTACTGCTGTAATATAGGACACCAAGCTTCACTTGATTGTCCCTTTGATTATTTGGCTTGTATCTCTATATATTGTCTTATCTCGGGCAGGCACAACACTCTCTTGCAGGTACACTATACTTTGGAAACCTACCCTTATCAACAAGACTCTTATCCAAGACTTTTTCCACTTCCTAACTCAACCTATAGGGGTTTCACCTTCCATCACTTCACTTTCCATATCAATCCCCCTAGGGTCACCAAGATTCCCCCCTTGTGGTGATTTATCATCACTAAAGCAAGCGGAGTATCTATCTAAGGATACAATGGGTAGTTACTCCCATAGTTGTCTCACATTTTTGGATTGTGTTGGGATTTTCCCAACCTACAATCTGTGCGATAACATTTTGGCACTGTTGTTGGGGATGAATTTGAATCCTCTTTCGTGCCCTAACAACACTTTGGCAAGTTATTTCCAAATACTTTCCCTTTTCTTGCTTGACACCTCCATTTGAGGGAAGTTCCCTTTTTCACATTTTTTATGAACTTCATAAAAGTTCATTTGGCGAATCCATTGAGGAGAGTAACCTCTTTCCTTCAATGAACCTTGAGATCACTTGATTTTTTCCATTAAGGTGTCTTTCAAGGTAATCAAACTATGGTTCCATGATATTTCCATGAGAAATGTCCTTTTATTGATATTACAAATGTCGTTGGGTATCCAAATCATATTCCTTGGGAGTGGAGAGATAATTATCCTCAATACAATGGAAACCCTACCATAACAGTTGCTCACGTGCTACAATTTCTCAAATATATCTCTCATTTGAAAATACTTCATGAAGATGTACTAATCAATTTGTTTATGAGTTCTTTGTAGCCAAAAAAAGCAGTCTTTCTCAATAATAAGTCTTGTCCGAAGAGCATCACTTTGTTTACATGACTCTTCAATCTTTTATTTGACAAATGGGCCATCAAAACTGAGAAGGATGAACTATTCATTAGTTGTCTCACCAAGGGATTGGAGAAATCAAGATCTATGTTTCTACTTGGAGAACATGCCCATGAAGAAGGGGAAGACTCCAAGGAAGTGAGGACCTTGGTAATGATGAAATTTTCCCTTTTGATCCTTTGAAGAGAAATCAAATGAAGCACTCCTCATTAAGAATTAAACCCCTTATGATGAAATGGAATGGGAGCAACATGTCCATGAAGAAATATTCCAAAAAGAAAAAAGAAGAGTTTCAAAGAAGTGCAACATGTTGAGAATCCAGATGAGACATCAATTTCCATTTTTTTGCTTGATGAAGATGAAGTTGTTCAACGTTACTTTCCTCATGCACGTAAAGACAAAAAAATCATTAGCATGAATGATGCAGATGATTATGTGGAGGAATTCCCCGACATAGTTGATTGACACATCGACGATTTCATACAGATCATGAGACGTAAATGGGATGTGGGATTCATTTTTGATAGAGATCCCATTTACGAGATTGACGTTAGTTCTCGAGAAAAAGAGGGTTGAGTTGTCATCTTCAGAGAACTGGTCTCCACGTGCATATAATTCAAATTCTTGGAAAGTCGATGATGATATGGTCACAAACCTATTCCATCCATTTGAGGATGAATTGTCGCAAAATGCTCATGATTATTCTTAGCCATCCCTTGAGGGTTGTGATCATAAATATCCTTTTGCTGACTCATATTTGTTCTATGAAGATTTCCAACCACCATTGTGCTTAGATTTTGGACACCAGGTCATCGCCAACCCAGAGGAGTCCGAAGCTCATGCTACCAAACATAAGTATTTTCATCTTGGCATTTCTGGTAGGGATTTTCATATAAAGAAGCAACGTATTCTAAGTGCGGGAAAATAGTTTTTCTCTATACTCGAGGTGGTCCCTTACCTCATTTCCTCTTCTCTGGGAAATCATTAAGATTTCTTGGGATCTCTTATTTCCTCTCAACATTTAGGGAGCGATGATATTTTAAGTGAAGATGAAGATGAGTCATTGTCTATACATGGTATCCCTCTTCAGAGATGGATTGATCGGGCTTGTGTCTATTCTTTCAGGCAGGATTTCCGGGATGATCGGGCTTGTGGTTTCTCTTTCCAATAGTATTTCCTCCCTCTGACACATCTCCATGAGTTTCATTTCATGATTGATTATATGTCTATTTATGCTCATAATTATTATGTGCTTGAATTATCTTTGTTGTATAACATAATTAAGCACAAGGGGAGATACCTTGATGAGATGATCAACTGGTTTCACTGGTTGTATGTTTTTAGCTGACATCCACAACATTTAATCACCATGGGACCCAGGTAAGTAGGTAGGTCATCTTGATTCCTTGCATTTTCATCTTAATTGCTCATCATAGTTTAGTTGCATTTCATTTCTGATTTTCATTTTTCTCTACTTGCATTATTGATTTACATCTTTTGTTTTCATCATATTATATGAAAAAAGTACAAAATTTTATTTTCTAGAATTAGTTGTCAAATTTTAAAGTTTTGAATTTTGATTATATGAACAAAGGGTGAGTGAGCCACCCTAGATTATACAATTTGTTGTTTCAATGTGTGTAGGCACAAGTCTAACCAGGACATGCTAAGGTTCTCATGCACTCTACTACAAGTACATGTCCCCAAGTAGGAGCCAGATGTTATCCCCCATTTCTAGGGATAACTAAGGAGATAATGTCTCGAGGCCCTCAGGTTGTAGACATAGAGTACCGAGGGATGGATTGACTTGTGATGTCCACTTACATAGATGGAGACCCGCTTCACCACCATACTTCTTTGATTCATCATGATGGAATCCAACACATCAAATTGTTTCTAGAAGACAATGGGTCTTGGTCCATGAGGTACAAATCATGTATTGTGTCAAGTGTCACTTTAATACTTGAGGTGTTTGAATATGTTGCATTAAAAGATGCTCTTGATTATAAAATGTCTGCTTGGAAATTATTCTCTTTGCCTTGTTTCACCTTGGTGGTTGACATGTGCCCTAGTAAGTGGTCACCCTTGAGGAAAGGAATTCTATTGGGAGGTCTCCTTGGTGAGTCATCGTACCATTGCCAATCATACTTGTCACTTTTCACACTTCATCCTTTTCATATCCCCTCCTTTTGGGATTTTCGGGTGTACTGACCCAAGAAGGGATTGTACCTAATTTCATGGGAAGAAGGGGCTAAAGGCCCAGAGGCTTGTAGATGGAAAAAGATAAAATCCAATCATAAACCTTCTATATTCTCTCCCAAGGATCCCGAGGACAATAAAATGTCTCTCATAAGAAACTAATGGGACCGGTGAAAAATAACAATATAAAAATGCCTACCAAGGCATAGCGTGTGTGGGCAATGTTTTTCATGCTTAGGTAGAAGTCCCACACATTGTATTCAACTTGGGGAAGCACATTGCGACTAGGTTAAAGTCAAGGTGGGCAATGATTTTCATGCTTAGGTAGAATTCCCACTTTGGCTTGAACATAGAAACACTTTAAATAATTAATGGAAATAAATAGGCTTGGAAAAAGATTGCATTGAAAACAAAGGTACAACACACCGTCTTCAAAGGCACCCATAAATGAGACAATACGAATCCTTGTATGTCATGAAACCCATGCCCAAAAGTATTACCCCCATACACTCCATCTTCTTTGCATGACTTAGAGAGGGTCTTCCTGGGAAACACTCCTTGACTTGAGGAATGACTTGTTGGTTGTGGAGGTTGATTATCTTCCTGATTCAAAGGTTTTTGTTTTTAGCCATGTTTATACCCCATGAATACTATAAACCCCTCAACATGGGGGGTTTGCAGGGGGGGCTAGCCCCCCTTGCGAGGTTTTGGGGCCAACGAGCCCGTGAAGGAAAAATTGCCTTGTAAAATATTGTAATTTTGTAGTCAATCTAGACCATTCATTATAAGGTCGCATATCTGACGATAGAAGTTATTTTAGGGTATTTTTCCCTAGAAGGAAACCCTCTTTTATGAGGGAATTGTATTATGGCTGTGTATGTGTGTGATTATTGTATTCTAAGAGAGGATACCTAGAGAGAAATCAGAGGAAGTTACAACGGGTGTGTTGTAGGTTGTATCCCTTAATTTTGTTGGATAATAAAAGGAAGGACCTGACAATTTCTCTGGTGGACGTAGCCCACACTAGGTGAACCACGTATATCTTTGTCTCTATTGTATTGTGTATCTTATGTGTTTTATTTACACATTTATCTTATTTTATTGCTCTGCGATCCTGTTTTTCTAGCAACTGGTATCAGAGCGAAAGGTAACTCACAGGAAAAGAGGGTTCCTGGTTCGAGTGGGAGCAATGGCGGAAGATGGAAAGTTTAGAGTCGAGAAATTTAACAACCAAAACTACCAGTTATGGAAGATTATTTATATTAGAAGGATATATTCCTACCATTGGGTGGAATAGAAAAGAAGACGACGACCATGAAGGATGAAGAATGGGAGGTTTTTGACAGAAAGGCACTAGGAACGATACGACTGAGCCTGACAGTGTCGGTGGCTTTCAATATTTCAAAAGAAAAGACAATGAAGGATATGATGGACACATTGGCTAAACTGTATGCAAAAACCTCGGTGTCCAATAAGGTATTTCTAATGAAGAGATTATTTAATATGAAGATGTCAGAAGGTGGGTCTGTTACAGATCATTTAAATGAATTTAATACGGTTACTAATTGACTAAGTTCTGTAAAAGTGGACTTTGATGATGAGGTCAGGGCTCTTCTAATCTTATGCTCATTTCTAGAAAGCTAGAATGGCTTGGTCATGGATGTAAGTAACTCTGTATCTGGTTCAAACACTCTAAAATTTGATGATGTTGTTGGTGTTATCCTTAGCAAGGAAATGCAATGGAAAAGCATAGGTGAGACATCAGGTAATGCGTTGATTGTGGACAACAGGGGAAGACAAAATGATAGAGGAAAGGGCTCATGGAACTATGGGAATTATAGGAAGGGAAGATCCAAATACATACTGGAAGTGATAGAGTGTTGGAATTGTGGGAAGAAAGGAGATCTGAAGAAAGACTGCATAGCTCCAAAGAAACTAAGAGATGGACAACAAGAGAAAAATCAAGAAGCAAATGTAACAGGTGATGTGTTACAACATGCTTTGATTATTTCTATAGATAATAGTTCTGAGTCTTGGGTAGTAGATTTTGGGGATTCATTTTATGCCACACACCATAGGAAACATTTTCTAGATTATGTTCAAGGTGATTTTGGATAGGTTCATTTGGGTGATGATGCAGCATGAAAAATTGTCAGAATGAGAACGATATAAATAAAGCAAAAGAATGGAAACCAATGGTTGTTGAAAGAGGTAAGACATGTTCCAGATCTAAGGAAAAATCTAATTTCAACTGCGCAGTTGGCAAGTGAAGGATGCATATCTATATTTTGAGATTAGGTGTGGAAGGTCACCAAAGGATCACTGGTGATAGAAAAAGGAGAGAAGGCAGGTACATTGTATTTTTGTACTGATAATACTGATTCTTCTATCTCTTTAGCTTCTACAAGAGTAGATACAAAACTGTGGCATCATAGGCTTGGACACATGAGTGAGAAGGGGATGCAGATACTTCACAAAAGAAATTTGTTGCAAGATCTTAAGCAAATTGATTTGGATTTTTGTGAGCATTGTGTTTATGGAAAACAAAAGAGAGTCATATTTCTCAGAGTTAGAAAGGTAAAGAAGAATGAAAGGTTAGATCGCATGCATACAGATGTATGGGGACAAACTCAGGTATCATCTCTTCGTGGCTATCGTTATTATGTTACTTTTATTGATGATGCAACTAGAAAAACTTGGGTTTATTGCATTCAACAAAAATCTGATGTTTTTGATACTTTTAATAAATGGAAAGATTTGGTTGAGAATGAGACATGAAAAATGTTGAAGTGTCTCAGATCAAACAATGGAGGTGAATACTGAAACAATGCGTTTGATGATTATTGTTCATACCATGGGATTCGTAGAGAGAATATAGTTCTGGGAACACCACAAGAAAATGGTGTGTCAGAAAGGATGAACAAGACAATCATGGAGTGTGGAAGGAGTATGAGATTGCATGCAGGGTTGCCCTTACAGTTTTGGATAGATGCTTTAGATACTGATGTTTAATTGATAAACATAGAACCTTCAAGTTCTTTGGATGGTGGCATTCTAGCGGAGGCATTGATAGGTAAAAAGGTAAAATATTCATTTTTGAAGACTTTCTGTTGTGAAGCATTTGTCCATATTGATAAAGAAAATAGATCAAAGCTTGAAGCAAAATCCAAGAAGTGTACCTTTATTGGATATGGTGTTAATGATTTTGGTTATCTCTTATGGGATTATGAAAATCACAAAATCATTAGGAGTAGATATGTCATATTCAATGAGAAGGTTATGTATAAAGATCAGTTGTAGGGAAGGAAACAAGAAGAAGAAAAACCAGAATACATAGTGCTTGATGAGATCACTGATTTTTTTTTTCTAAAGGTACCAGAAAATCAAAATGTACAACAACATGAGCAACAAGTACCTCAAACTCCTACAAGTGTTGTTAGAAGATCTACCAGGTTAAGTAGACCCCTTGAACGATACTCTCCTTCATTGTACTATTTATTGTTGACTGATTCTAGTGAAACAGAAAGTTATGAAGAGACAATGCAGGAAGACACTAAAAGGAAGTGGGAGGAATGCATGAAAGAAGAAATTGATTCCTTGGTAAATAACTAGACTTTTGAATTGGTTCAGTTGCTTGAAAAAAAAAGATCATTGCAGAATAAATGGGTTTACAAGTTGAAGGAAGAAGATGGAGGCAAAGAGAGGTACAAGGCTAGACTTGTTGTAGAGGGGTTTGCACAAAAGAAATGTATATATTTTGATGAAATATTTTCTCCTATTGTTAAAATGACTTCAATGAAGACTATTTTAAGTCTTGTGGTAGTATAATATTCACATCTTGAACAGTTAGATGTAAAAACAACTTTTCTCCATGGGGATTTGGATGAAGATATTTATATGCAACAACCATAGGGGTATGAGGTCAAAGGGAAGGAAAAGTTGGTATGCAGGTTGAAGAAGAGCTTGTATGGCCTAAAGCACGCTCCAAGGTAGTGGTATTTGAAGTTTGACAGGTTTATGACAGAACAAGGTTATAGTAGATGTCATTATGATCACTGTATTTATTTTAAAAGGCTATAAAATGGAAGCTATATTATCTTGCTATTGTATGTAGATGAAATGATTGTTGCAGGGTATAATATGCATGATATAAATGTGCTCAAAAAGAAATTGGCTAATTCATTTGTGATGAAGGATTTGGGTGCTGCAAATAAAATCCTTAGTATGAGAATAACAAGAGACATGAAAAATCGCAAATTGACATTGTCTCAGGGTGAGTACATAGAGAAGGTGTTGGAGAGGTTTAGAATGCAGAATATAGAATGCAGAACCAGTTAGTACACCTTTGGTCAACTATTTCAAATTAACTAAGGAAATGTGTCCCAAGACACAGGAGGTGATATAATACATGTCCAGGGTCCCTTATTCATCAACAATTGGTAGCTTGATGTATGCGATGGTTTGCACAAGACCAGATATTGCACATGCAGTGGGATTTGTGAGCATGTATATGAAAAAAACAGGTAAAGAACATTGGGAGGTAGTAAAGTGGATTCTTAGGTATTTGAGAGGTACTTCTATTTGTGCATTATGTTTTGGAGGTTCAAAAACTGTTCTACAGGGATATTTTGATTCAAATATGGCAGGTGATAAAGATAGTAGGAGGAGCACAACAGGGTATGTTTTTACTGTAGGTGGAACAACAGTAGGTTGGATTTCGAAACTACAGAAGGTTGTTGCAATTTAAACAATGGAAACGTAGTATGTTGCTGCTATAGAGGCTAGTAAAGAGATGATTTGGTTACAGAGGTTTATGGAGGAATTGAGAAAGAAGTAAGATAATAACAGGTTGTACTGTGACAATGAGAGTGCCATTCATCTTGCAAATAACTCATCCTTCCATTCAAAGACTAATAATATACAACTCAGGTAACATTTCATACGATCCATCTTGGAAGATGGATATTTGAAGTTGGAAAAGATACATACTATCTAGAATCCTGTAGACATGTTAACAAAGAGAGTAACCAGGGAGAAACTGAGTTCCTGCACAATATCAGTTGGTCTTCAAGCATGAAGGTGAAGATGAGAAATTTGATAGGTCCAAGAAGGATCATAGTCCAATAGATACAAAAACGGTGGATTTGTTGTGATCAGTCTCCATGTGGTAGATTGTTGGTTGTGGAGCCTGATTATCTTCCTGATTCAGAGGTCTTCGTTTTCAACTGTGTTTATACCCCATGAAGATTGTACACCCATCCACGCGTGGGGGGGGGGGCTCATCCCCTTGGACGGGGGGCTGGGGGCGAAGCCCCCGAAGGAAAAATAGCCTTGTAAAATATTGTAATTTCGTAGTCAATCTGGATCGTTCATTATAAGGTCGCAGATCTGATGGTAGAAGTTATTTTAGGGTTTTTTTCCCTAGAAGGAAACCCTCTATTATGAGGGAATTGTATTGCGTATGTGTATGTGTGTGATTATTGTATTATGAGAGAGGAGACCTAGAGAGAAAGTAGAGGAAGTTACAGCAAGTGTGCTTTAGGTTGCATCCCTTCATTTTGTTGGATAATAAAAGGAAGGACCTAGCAATTTCTCTGATGGATGTAGCCCACACTGGGTGAACCATGTATATCTGTGTCTCTATTTTACTGTGTATCTTCTGTGTTTCATTTCCACATTTGTCTTATTTATTGCTCCGCCATCCTGTTTTTTAACATGACTCACCCAATAGGTCACCTTGACAACCTTCCCATACCTAAACTTGACAAGCTGCATAGGGTCTTTAAGCACTTGTTTAATTTGAAAAGGTAGTTTTTTTAGGTGGCTCTTGTATTAAAAGTGATTTTACTTGGCATGATACATTTTAATTGAGACGCTTGGAGGGTGCACTCATTTGTCTTTGCAGGACCTTGATTGGTGGACAATTTGGAGGAACAAGCCTAGATTGGGCCTTCATAGGGGTAGGAATCCTGTAGGTTGGATGTCGTGACCCATACCTTGGGAGCATCTAGATGGTGAATGTTTCCTTTGGAGTCCCAACGACTTATTCTCCAAGTTCAATGATTTTCTAAAAGTTCCAAAACGTCACCTAATTAGGGCATGGTGTCATGTTTCTAAGGCTTCTTATGTGTAAAAATCATTTTTATTTTGTAAAGGGGAAAAATAAAGGAGGCCGACCTCCTTATTTTGTGGTTTACCCTAATGTTATGTTGACAAACATTATATTGAGGTCTTGTATAAATGAGAGATCAAATTATTTCATTTCATCATAGTTCTCTCACTTGAGAGAAGATATACTTGGCTGAATTTTCACCCTATTTGGGCATTTGAACTATATCTCTCTCTTGTGCAAAGTTTTGGATGCTTGTTTGGTCTATTGTGGAGCTAAAGTGGTGCGCACTTCTCTTGGAGGCTTATTCATGCACATGGATGGAATTTACTTGGTAAAGCTAGCATTTTATCTTGCTATCTTGTGGAATTGGTAAGATTTTTTTTGCATTTGTTGGTATTTTATACTTGTTTCATGTTAAATTTGTTCAAAACCCTTGGAGGAGTATAAGGGCATACACCCTACACCAAGTTTCATCTTAATTGTTAATTGATAAGTCATTTTTCACAAGGTGTCTAGGAGGAGTAAAACAGATTACACCCTCCTAGAATAACCTTTGTTGGATTCTCTTGCTCTAGGGAGTAAAAGGGATTACACCCCTAGAGAATTAGTGGATTCAAATCATTCAACCAAGAATCCATTACCCAATAGATTAAAGCACTAATATGAAATCGCATTGAAGAAACAAAAATTGTTGCATTGAAAAACATGATTTGTTGAGATATTTCATTTGTCTAAATTGGAATCAAATCTACTTGCTATTATCTTGCTTGAGCCACTAGGGCATATAGCCTAGCCAATGATTTCTTGCTGCTATTATAAATTTCTGCTACAACCACTAGGGCTGCATTGAACTTCACTTTCTTTCATCATTTACTCACTTTTCAACCCTTGAAATTTACTTGTAAACCTAGATTACTGTTCTATTGCTTATTGGCTATCTTTCTGATGGTTTAATTGTTGATTTTTATGGTTGGAACTTGCTGTTGTAGAAATTGTTTTCTACAGACATAAGGCTTTCCTAATACTTTGCTGATAACTTCATTTGGCAGCCCTATTTCACCATCAAAGTTTATGCTTAACTATTGGAGAAATATCTACTTGTTTAGTGCTTCATTGTCCAATAAATATTTGGTACTTTTGATGATTAATTCTACAGTAACTAGCTCTTTTAATTGCAGATATATATTTTTGTTTACTACTGTAATATAGGACAACAAGATTCACTTGCTTGTCCCTTTGATTATCTGGCTTATATCTCTATATATTGTCTTTTCTCGGGTAGGTACAACACTCTCTTGTAGGTACACTATACTTTGGCAACATATCCTTATAAAAAATTCTCTTATCATAGCCCTTTTCCACTTCCTAACTAGACCTATAGGGGTTTCACCTTCCATCACTTCACTTTCCATCTCAATCCCCCTAGGGTCACCGAGATCACCGAAATTCCCCCCTTGTGGTGATTTATCATCACTAAAGCAAGGGGAACATCTATCTAAGGTGACAATGGGTAGTTATGCCCATAGTTGTCTCACGTTTGTGGATTGGTTCGGGCTTTTCCAAACCTACAATTTGTGCGATAGCAGTCCCAAATACTGCGATCTCTTTGATCTATGTGAAGTAGTGCAAAAAGGTGGTCTCTTAGACCATAAGATTTGTCCTCTTTATGGTTTGGTCATAAGGTGAATGAAAGGTCACTACAACCACCAAAACCTATACACAAGGTCTCTTTACATAATAGAAGAAATTGGATAAGATAGTAGAAGAGCACAAAGAAATCTTTGCCTCACCTACTGGGGTACCTTTGCACTGTCAAGTAAAGCACTCAATTGATTTGACACCCGACAATCCTCTGCCTAACAACCCTGTGTATAGCCACTCTATTATTGAGAATGAAGAAATCAAATGCTAGATCCAAGAGCTAATTTTGAAGGGCCACACTAGACCAAGATCCTCACCTTGCGGGAGCCCAATTGTTCTGGTACAAAAGAAGGATGGGACATGCCGACTTTATATTGATTATAGAGCATTGATCAAGATCACATTAAAAAACTAGTAACTAATCCCTCAGATTGATGATCTTATAGATTAGCTCAAGGGTGCCAAATTTTTCAATAATATTGATATGAAGTCGAGGTACCACTAGGCGTCGATTGAGAAAACGGATGTATGGAAGACAACCTTCAAGTCTAAAGAAGGTATCTTCAAGTAGATAGTCATGCCTTTTGTCTTGAATAATGCCCCAACCACATTCATGCAGATGATGGATGATATATTTCAGCCATTCACAATCTCCTTTATGGTCGTATATCTGGATGACATCCTCATCTTTAGAAAAACCTATGAGGAACATTTGAAGCAGATTCAACAGGTCTTGGGCACCTTGCAACAACACAAGTTATATGCCAATTTGGAGAAGTGTTCCTTCGACATGCAGAGAATTCAATATTTGGGATACATCATGGATGAGCAGGGTGTGCATGTGGATCCAGTCAAGATATAATTCATCTACGATTGGCCGACCTCAAAGACATTGACCGAGCTCCGCAGCTCCTTGGGCCTCGCCAACTTATACCATAGGTTTATGATGGGGTTCTCTCATATTGCTTGGGCCCTAAGCCAGTTGACCAAGGGTGGAGCCAGGGCCAAGTTTGTTCCTACCATGTAAAAACATGAAACATTCAATAATTTGAAATTCTTCCTCTGCTCAGCACTAGTCCTTATTCTTCCATACCTGCAATAACCACTTGAGATTGAGAAAAATGCTTTAGATTATGCTATCGGTGTAGTCCTCACTCATCATGGGCATTCGATGGACTATCACAGTGGAACACTATTTGATGTTTTTCATAGATACCCCACCTATGACAAAGAGATGTACTCCATTGTGCAAGCATTTCTACAATAGAAGCATTACATTATGGAAAAGGAAAGGATCATCCACACTGATCATAGGCCTCTGCAATTCATGCAGACACAAGGAAAATTACAAAATGACCACCATTAGAAGTGGTCCACGTACCTGCAACAATTCCACTTGAACATCAAGTACAATAAGGGTAGCACCAACCGTGTTGTATACTTCCTCAATTGACCCCCGGTTGTGGTGCTAACCACAATTCTTAACTCTTGTGGGCATGAGACATCCAAGTGGCCATAATAATAGAACAATGACTTTGAATTTGATGCTACCTATCAGACACTGAGCACAAGAAAATCATTTCTAGACCTTCATCTCCATGATGGACTGTTATGCCATTTGAGCCATCTATGTGTTCCTTCAAGTGAGCGTGCAAAGCTGATTTGGGAAGCTCATTACAATCGGATATCAAGACACTTTGGCATGGAAAAAAACATTGGCAATATTGCGAAAGCATTTTTATTAGTCGAAGCTTTGACAAGATGTTCGCAAGTATATCATATACTTCCTTTCATGTGCTATTTCCAAACCTGCCATCAAGAAACATGGGCTATACACCCCTCTACTTACTCCTGATAGGTGTTGGGAGTCCATCTCCATGGATTACATGTCCAGTCTACCTTCAACCAAGAATGGTAATGATTGTGTTTGGGCCATGACTGAGCTCTAATTTGAATGTTTTTGGGTTCATTTTGAGCTCCCACAGACCATTATTTCAAATCAAGATAGTAGGTTCTTGAGTACTTTTTGGTCCAACCTATGGTCGATGATGGACACCAAGATGACCAAATCGATTGCCTTCCACCCATAGACTAATGGAAAAACATAGGTATTCAACATGACGATTGTTCATATCTCAAGGATGTACAATTCCAAATATCCATGCACATGGGATGAGAGCCTTCCTTATGTTCATCATAGCTATAACATATGCCTCCACAATTCTATTGGCCACAACCCTTTTTAGGTGTGCTTGGGGTTCCAACCATTGGCTCCCATTGATGTAGCTCTACCCATTGCAGTTGCACATGAAGAGTCGTCTCGTGCTTAGACTGAATTTGATCAAGCAACCAAATTTGTTGAACAAATCAAGCACATCCAACAACAAGTTCATGATATTTTGCATAAATCCAACGCCAAGTACAAGCAATTCCACGATCAACATCAGGTACCACACAATTTTCAGGTGGGAGATAGGGTATGGTTGCATTTGCAGAAAGAGCACCTCACGAGACCCCATTGGAAGCTCCTCCCACTCCAATATGGGCCTTGCACCATCACCAAGGTTGTGGGTGAGAATGATTTTGAATTAAGTATTCCCCCCTTTCTTGGCTTGCACCCTGTATTTAATGTGGAACTGCTTCGACCATATTTTCCACCTCTCCTAGACACTTCGGACGTGGCCACACACTTGGCCCCTACAAAATTCAATACTGAATGCATTGAACATGTGATAGTTGATCAGATCATGGAAACCAATACTAAGGTTGCCTGTCAGTAGAACATCCAACTCTATCGGGTCGTCAAAGCAGGGCAACTTCTTCACTAGGGAAAGTGCCACACCAAGAGTTAGATTCAACAGAAGTTTCCCCATATGATGGAGGAATTGACGCAATGGGGAACATTTCTTCCTAAGGGGGGAGAAATTATCTAGGTGGATACTGGTGGCTACCCACCCATTCCACTAATTCAGAATGGTTCCCCATCTTAGCAGTTTTTTGGGTCCCAAACTTCCGGGGCCATTTTTAGGCCCTAAATGAAATTTTTTTGTTGTGAAAGCACCTAGCATATAGCTAGAGGCAAATGTTAGGTCGTGCAAAATGTGTACTTCTTATCTATATCTTTTTGATAGGCTACCAAGCACCCCAAATGGATATCGTATGCAAAAGTTGTACCCCCGGGAGGTTGATGTATCAGATAACCAAATTGGGGCCCATAAACCTTTTGGCATCTCATCTTCTAGGGTTAGGATTTTGGATGTTGAGGGTTTTCTCGTTGATGATTTATGTTAAAATTCCTTTTTCGGCCTCTTTGTAATCAATTTCTTGCGAATGAGCGTAGCCGACACATTTCTCTCTTTAGGGATAAGCTACCAACATTCTAGCTAGCTTGTGTGCTTTGTATTTTATAGTATTTTGAATTCCAAACAATCATTAATAGAATCTAAGTTTAATTGTATTACTATGTTTCTTGAAATATCACTGTGTGTTTCCTTATTATATCTTTGCCTTCATGTCAATCTCAATATAATATGGATCAATGTCGATGTCTTTATGAATGAAGAAATAACTCTATTTTCTCTTGGTCCATTTTTATAGAATAATTTATAGCACATTATGTAGATAGTATGAGAAACACATTCTTTAGTCAATTGAAAAATCTCAGGTAAATATGTACAATTTAAGACCACATTCAACATTTTCAAAAGTTGAGTCTTATAGTGAAGGACCTTCCAAAGGATAAATTGTTGGATTTCTTTATGGGTAGTATAAAGGAGAGCATTCAAAATGAGTTGAGTCTCTTTGAACCTAAATCCTTGGATAAGGATTTTAGTGAGGCAAAGAAAGTTGAAGGTAAAAATATGGAAACCATAATGGTTGCCACTAACACCTATAGAGAGTGCAATGTTCTCACTCATAGCCTCGTTGAACCCACATAGTTTACACCTCAACAATTAGTTAGGACTCTGTTTAAATTGTGATAGCAAGTATAGTAAGGAGCATACATGTGGTATTTTTAACTATATACTAATTTACCATAAGTTGACATGGTCTTAAAACTTTTTAAAGAGCAATCACAATTTGGAAAACCTTCCAAGTGAACGTTTGGGGGTTCAAGAAGTGGAATATTGGGGCATATTGTATCTAATGAGGGTGTCAACGTGGAACCTAACAAAAATAAAGCTATGGTGGAATGGTAATTCCAAAAACCTTGAAGAATATTATAGGATTGTTAGTATTTCCAAGATATTATTGCAAATTTGTTAAGAACTATGGTCCAATAGCTCCTTATTTAACAAATTTATTGAAAAACATTATTTTTTGGATTCAATAACCAACCCAAGCATTTGAGAAACTTAAGATGTCCATGTGTAACACTCTTTTCTTGGCCACACTCGAATTCACAAAAGCCTTTATTGTGGAGTGTGGTGCCCTGAGGCATCACATTAGTGTAGTTTTAATGCAAGAAGGAAGCCCCCCTGCCTTTCAACGTTTCCAACTTAAAGGAAATAACTTATTCAAACCCATTTATTAAAAGGAAATGTTGGCCATACTACATGTAGTTAAGAAATTGTGTCCTTATCTAATGGGAAGGCACTTCAAGGTAAAAATAGACCATGATAGTCTAAATTACTTCTTAGAATAATGGATATATTTAGAGGAGAAATGGGTCACAAAAATGCTAGGTTATGACTTTGAAATTATCTACAAAAAAGGGAAAGATAATGTGGTGGTAGATGCACTTTCAAGAAAATAAGAGGACACATAGACCTTACTTTGTGATATTTCCATTGTACAAGATAATTGGGTGAAAGAAGCTAGGATAGAATGGAAACATGACCATAATATATGTCAACTCATTCAACAACTATAACATGACCTTAGTGAATCAGATAAATTTGTGTGGAATAATGATTCACTCTAGTATAAATATCACCTATATTTATGTAAGAAATCCCAACTCAAACTAAAGGTCCTTTCTTTATTACAGACTTCTTCTGTAGGTGTACAATCATAATTTTTGATAAATTATCATAGGAGCGAGATGAATTTTTTCTGGAAGGTCCAAAAATTGATGTTCAAAAGTTTGTGGTGGAGTATTTGGTGTGCCAACATAACAAAAGAGAGACAAACAAGACCCAAGTGTTCTAGAACTATTAGCCATACCAAATCAATGTTGGGAAGAGGTATCAATGGATTTTATAATTGGCCTACCAAAGTATAAAGGAAATAATGTCATCATGGTGGTGTGGATTGAATCACAACATATGCCCATGTTTGTCCACTTTCTCATCCATTTAAAGAAATTACGATAGTTGTATCATTCATGTAAACAATTCAAAAGTTACATGGAAACCCCAAGACTATTGTAAGTGATAGAGATCCTATTTTTCGCTAGTAATTTTTGGGCTAAGATATGTTATTGTTTGTCTACATAGTTGGCTCACAACTCCTCTTACCATCCTCAATCTAATGGAAAAATTGAGATTATGAGTAAATATTTGGAAGTTAATCTTCGTCACTTTGCATATAATAAACAATCACAATGGGTCAAGTGGTCACCTTTGGAAAAATGGTGGTACAACACTTCCTTTTGTACTTCATCCAAAATGTTTTTATTTATGTCATTCTATGGGTATCATCCTCCAACCATGACATCACCCTTGAGAGGGATTTCCAAGGTTCAACCAATGGAGGAACACATCTAGTACCAACAAAAGGTTCTCCACCTAATGAATGGTAACTTGGATACAACATACAACAAGATGAAACAACAAGCAAATCAACATTATAGTGAAAGGCAATTCAAAGAGTGGGATTGGGTATTTTTGAGGCCGTAACCATAAAAACATATGTCCCTCGAGCATTAAAAGAAGGACAATAAATCAACATGTAAGTATTATGGTACCCAAGGTGTTGTAGAGGATTAGCGATGTGGATTACAAATTGGAGTTGTATCCTTCTTCACATGTACATTTGATCTTCCATGTTGTTTAAAGAAGGTAATTTATAACAAGATCCCATTTCAGACTATTTTGCTAGAGTTGGATGAAGATATTTTTTTACATTAGAACCTAAAATAGTCATTAAAATATCAATCACATTATTAAGGACTTAAACAATTACTCAACACCTCATCAATTCGAAGAACCCGTCGATAAAATATGCAACTTGGGAAGATGATTTCTTCATATTGAAGCATCTACAAGTAATCAAGACTAAGGGAAATTATTGTTTTGAAGAGAGGGGCATGTTAATCCCCTAACCATAACCCTCATTCATTGTCATTACATTAATTATAGTTATGCCATCTTATTATTTCTTTATAGTCTTCCTTGTCTTCTATACATACATAAAAGAGACACACTTGGAGGATCATTGATTTTATATTATTCATTTAATATATTGTAATAAGATTTTACCCCTCAAAGAGGCTTCTTATTCCTCCACTCTTTCACTTCATTTAGACATGGCATCACTGACTATTTGGTCCACAACAAACCAGTTAGGTGAGGTTGAATTTTCTTGGGTAGTAAATGATTTAGTTGTAAATCTGTAGCTTTGGATAAGATCTTGTAAGAGCTGTCAAGAAGAACAATAGGTCACTAGTTCATGATAATATCTAGGCCCCCTTCCTTGGGTACAAACCAGATAAAGCCTTGGTTAGTTCCCACCCTTAGGGAATGATTGTACAAAGCTTCATTTTGGACTGATAGAAGGCCTGACCTAACATATTCCTATGTGGCTTTGTAAAAGTCATAGAGAAAGCCACCTGGGATAGGGGCCTTATCCTTTTCCATTTCATGAAGGGCCCCAACTAGATCATCCAAGGATAGGGATAGGTCACGAGCTCTCCTTTTCTCTTCTAAGATTTTACATGGCACAATATTAATGCAATTCTAAGTAGCTTCCTATCTTTCTAGAGACATCCCTTATGACTAAAACACTATTTTGTAGTGCTCCAAAAATACGTTATCAATCTCTTCTTGCCAGGTTACTCGATCCATCACCATCTTCAAAGCATAAATGGATACCCTAACCTCCTTAGTGGCTAGGGATTTGAAAAATTATTTGGAAAGATTGTCTCTCATCTTTAGATAGTGAAGTTGAGATTGCAACCAAGCACCTCTCACTCGATAAACATCGTCCACCTAAAGTGAGTGGTTTAGCTTTGCAACTTAAGGTTGCTTGTATTCATCATAAGAATCCCATGGTACATCTTTCAAGATAACATCTAATTAATTGTGCATAATATAATTGTGACCTTGATGAATTTTAGCAATTTTACTTCCATACTCTCATAAGAAGTCCATAGTTATAGAAATAACATCCTCCCTCCAAGAACCTAGTTGGTATCCTTGCATGGCTAGGGAAAAAAATTCCACACCACATGAATGCATACAAAGCATCTTGGGCATTGGACATGGGAGACATTCGAAATATATTAAATTTGGGGCATACACACTTTCTCTAATCCCCTAGAGAGAGAAAATAAAATTATTTGGTGGTAAAAAATAGTGGCGATGTTGTCTACATGCACCGGTTGACCCCCTGATGAATAAAAAAAGAAAGATTATGCTTTGAGAGGAGGCAAATATCCAACCATTGGTACATCCTTATAGGCACTTTACAGAAATTTGTCTAGGTGAATTGAACTTTAGTGAAATATTTCCTATGGTCAAGGTTAGGGTTTTATAACATGCAACTGACCTTCAAAGCTATCCAACTTCTTTCTCTCCTATCGATAGACACATAAGAATTTCCCCTTCTTTTCCTTCTTAACATTCCATCCAATTTAAGTCTCTATAGATAAACCAAGAGGCATCATGGAGGTTATCAACCATCCAACACCATAAGGACACACTCTTGCTTGCATAATTGGAAGCATAAATATTATCCATACCTACCAGTCGACCATCTAGACTAACGATAATCCACACAAGTCTTTGGGAAGGGTTCATATCCTAACCAATAACAACATTATAAAATATTGGAGATATAAGTACCATTGACCCCACTTTTCTATCAACATGATGATAATAAAAAACATTAATCCTAAGCCACTGACAAGGTAGTACAAAAGCATAAAACCCACAAATTTGACCTCTTGTAATTAAACAAAATATATCATTCCCATGGAAGTTAACGACTGGTGGACAATATGATTTCTATTAGGGTCATTTATTTCCTTGACATTCCATGAGGCCACTTTCATTAAAAACAATTGTCAACTTGCATCTTTGATTCAATATTCTCAAGGTCCCAAAGAGCACTAAAGGAATTTTCATGAGACAATGTTGGTAGAAAGTCATTGAGGGTGGCTTGTTTTGTTCACATTGCAAAGTCGCATGCATTAACAATAACTACATTTACTTGAGAGTATGGGAGTGGTGCCAGAGAGTGATCTCTTTTACTACCATCCCCCAATTGCATGGACCCAAAGAAGGCCTTGGATGCCTCTAGAGTTAATGAACTACTAAAGTTGACCAATGATAGAGCATGGGAGGTTGGAGTAATAGGATTTGAGGCGTTTACATATATATTCATGGTTTCTCCCACCTTTTCCCTTATGGATGACATTATCCTAGTTACCTTTACTTGGTTGGGTGCCTTTGTAGCTTTGGAGGCAGGTGGGGGGGTACGTGGGTGGAGCTGTTTAGGCTTAGCTTGGGTCATGAGTGGATAATCTTGATGCAATAATCTAGGATTTGGTAGCAGAAACAAGTATTGGGCAACTTGATGTAGCCAACTAGTTGGCAATGCATTCATTTTCCAATCTAGAAGTACACAAATAACTTAAGGTCTTAAGAGAGATTAGGTTTATCACACATAAATCCCCTAAGAAGGGAAAAAATCCATTCTAGGGCTAGCCAAAGTTGCATGGACAAGCCAAGGAAAGAAATCCATAAGTAGGTAGCTAGCTATAGTTCTTTGTTATCCAAAAAGTCACGGGTCTACTCGTTTAGTGCCACTAGGGTGGTATTACATATACAGGGGCCATGACCCAAGATCTCCTTCACATGGGAAGGGTCAGTAAATTGGAATATAAATAATCCCTTGATTAGGCTCTATTTATGCGTGCAATGCCAACCATGTGTAGGATCCCACACCCAACGAACCTAGTTTTGAATAATTGCCTCAAGTGGCACCCTTCTAAAAAAACAAAAGATTGGGGAAATCAACCCATACCTAACATGCTAGTTGCACTTCTTTGTCAATGAAAAAGTCACGGGTTTTTTCATTTAGGACCACTAGAGTGTTCTTACATATCCAAGGGCCATGACCTTAGATATCCTTCACATGGGGAGGATCACTAAATTAGAGCAGGAAGAATCCCTTTGTTAATATTTTCATATGTGTGCAATGCTAACCACCTCATGAACGTAGTTTCGAATAATTGCACTAGGGGGTACCCTCCCCAAAAAATGACCCAAAATGGATCCCGCCCAAAACTAATGATAGAGACTATCATACTCAAAATCGAATATTTCCATATCAGGAGAAGTGTCACTACCTTGTGGTAGACCTTTGGGATTAAATTCCGTGGACCTTGGGTGCCATTTCCAACTACTAATCTAGAATCGTCATTTTGAATGACAAGGGATAGTTTGGGTGAGGCCACCATGCTTGACCTTATATAGAAATATATTTGGACTGATAGGCTAGTAGGGCCACACTTAATGCTAAAGAAACAACACAATCAATCCACACATGTCTAGAGATTACAATCTTCGGGCCATAAATTTGAAACCCTAGCTCATAGTTCTTTCAAGAAATTTGAAACCTAAATTAACTTTATCTCAAATATCTTTACATTCTTTTGAAAATTTATTCTATAATCAATACCCTTGTTTAAAAGATCATAAGATATGATAATATGATATACACCTCAAAATTGAGAAGATACACAGCTTCAAATGTCTAAGTTGATACTTAGATTTTCTATGCTCTTATGAAATGAAAACTGGGGTTTCGAGATTGTGAATCTCATACCCAAGTCTGATATTGCTAAGCTTAAACAATTAGGTTGAACATGTTTAATCTAGTTAATGGTTGTTACATTGCACTTACCTTTTCTTTACTTCATTTAAATCATTCCTTGCAAGGGTAGTCTACTTAACTTTTGGGTATGAAGGAAGATCACATGTTTTGGGCACATTTAGTTAATTTGAACACAAATCAACCCACATTCTTCACTTTGCTTACAAATTTTGACATTCTATATTCCATTCATTACATATGCTTTGGCTAAGATCTATGATAGTCTATCCATCCCTGGGATGTGCAGTTTGATGTAGGATGAGAAATGGTCACTGCCACTAATCACTCGAGAACATGTTTCAAAGTCAATAAAAACAAAACAAAGGAGGTGTGCAAAACATAGGTAATATCAAAGTGAAAAATTAGCAAAACAAGGTCTCAAGTTCAACATCAACCAAGTGAAGACTTAGCTATATAAATATAGAGTTTAATAATGCCATAGTGGAGGTTTAGACCAATACATATGTCAAGTTGAATAACAACAAAGTTGTTGCACTCATATCTTAAAGTCAATAAGAATAAAGTAGAATATTCGCAGGAAAGAGGTTAGAAGTTCAATATAAGGAAAATGGAAAGTGTAAAATTTGCTATACACGTTCAAAGCAAACACACTTGAATATTGTGGGACATAAAATGACTCATCCCAAGTAAACATACTTGAATGGACATAAGATCAATGTGTTAGATGAAGAGGTCTCCCAACCAACTCCACCATCAAATCATTCTAAAAGTGATTTCCTGGCAACAAGGTAAGAACCCCATGACAAAGATGTGGAATTCAATGCATGTTAGGAATCATAAATGTTAGGAAAACCCTTATTCCTCATATCTGTGGCAAGAGTAGAATATGAAGAAGGTCTCAAACCAACTCCACCATCAAATCACTTTGAAAATGACTCAGTGGTGGTAGGCTAAGAACCTCCCATGATGGAGGTATGGAACTCAACACATGTCAAGAATTGCTAGACTTAGGAAATCTAATCCACCAAAGTTAAATTTCCCCATCATTATAAAGAAACATGAAAAGTTTGAACATGACCATGTCAATGATATAATATAAAATGGAGAACACAATATCAATAAATTAAAATAATTTATATATATGTATAAACACACAAAATAATATAATTTTAATATTACTCAATAACAAGTCCCTTTTTCTTTTCTAATTTCATCACTATTGTGAAAGTTGGTGAGTGGTTCTATCCATGAAAAGAAGGAGAACCACACTTCTTTATAACATAGGCTCATCTTTTACAATCACAACAAATAATAGCTTCTTTGTTATTTACTCGCTTTCAATCGATCTCTTTTTACCCACAAATTTTAACACTAGTATGTAGTATGGACAACTACATTGCATCTTTGAGATTGTTTTGCTAAATCACTTTGCTATACCATTTTCATTATTTCGAGTTTCAAACATGTTGTTCTTATTAACCGTTGTTGTTTCTTTTTACCTTCTAAGATATACATAAACATATCTTAAGTATACTTCTTTTTGGTTCACAACAAGATAGACATAAACATATCTTAAGTATACTTCTTTTTGGTTCATAATATGTATTTAGTAGATAACTAAATCTTGTATATATTTAGTAGATAACTAAATCTTGTATATTTTATTATATATATATATATATATATTAAATTCATATTTTTTCTTATCTTTTAAAATATTGTAAGTTTATAATATTTTATTCCCCTCATGAAAAACAATATATTGCACCACAATGACATATATTTCTAAATATCGATTAAACTATATAATTTCATGAAAAATTTATTAAACGCCAAGAAACCATTACAACATGAATCGTACATATTTAATTTGATTTAATTTAGTGTTCATTAGTTACCAAACTCAATCCATCTGGTAAGGAAAATATAAAGTAAGCACGTGTTTAAAGCCCTTTAAAAATAGGAGAGTGATATGGACTTTTCGAGTTGGAGTGATTATTAGAAAATAAATATAAATGTACAACATTAAATTCAATTTGGTGCTCATAAATAAATATTGGATTATCTCTCTATCTTGATATTTAAGGTTGATAAAAAGTGAGCAATACATTATTATAATAATATGTGTTTTGAGTTCAATCTTTGCATTGCAAAAGATCAATTATGTGTACTCTTTTGAATGTCATGATGATTTATATGTGTTTATTTATTTATTTAAACAATGGATAATAATAGAAGAAGTGTTAGATTATGTTGGATTTAAGAGTATGTAATAAATATTGTTAAAATTTAGTAAGATCTTTTAAAAAAGGACGACACATCTAGTTTCCATAATAAATCCATGATTTGAGAATATGAGGATTTTTAAATATGTCATAATATATACCACATAAATTGAATATGAAAAAAATGAAGTGTTTTTTTTATTTGGATTTACATGGAATATTTTAATGATTAGTCTTCATTATTTGTCAATGAAAACAAACTTTATACTAAATAAAACAAAAAAGAAAGTTATAAGAACACTAGACCGTAAAGTAACACGTGAAAATATCATCATTTTCAATTTAGAAATAAATACAATAATAATTATGAAGTTCACAAAAAAGTGTCACTCTAATTTAAAATAAAAAACCAATTTTATACAAGTTTATTATGGGTAAGGGGTCAAGTTTTTTTTTAAAAATAATCTAACATCATCGCGATTAGTTAACAATCTTTTTCAATATGAACAATTTATATTAATTTCATTTTAGTCAAAGTGTGATATTGTTAATTTTGATCCCTACAACTTAATCACTGGATTTAGGGTTGGACATTCTACGTTTGATCTTTTATTGGATTCTAAAGGACTAGCTATGTCTTTTCTTTGCTAGAGGCCACATATCTACTTGGTTATCGTACATAATTACTTGAGGGGCCACGTATTAGTTACCCCCTTCACCAAGGATCATAATTCTTGATAGATTATTAATTTTTCTCTTTTTTATTTTGAATTCTAATGCACCTGTTAAGTTAATTAACGACTCAATTTTAGACATGATTATATTTTTCATAAAGGGTTAAAGACTAAGTGTTTAAATTGATACCCCAATGAATTTTATACCTCTCACTATGTAAAATATCCTAGGTTAATATTATCTTTGTACCTCAAAGAATATTATACCTTTTTATACATATGTATTTGGAGATAAGATGAATATATGTTGGACTAAATCCATTATGATCATTAATGCTTAAGGTAATGTCATCTATGTAGCATCAAATGCTTAAACAAAAGAATATTAATACATGATATGGGTCCTTAGATGCTCCTTAACCAAAATGCTATGTTGGTGCATTCCAAAGGTACACAAAACCTTAATAAATTATGGATAGGAAGTTCTCCCCATACTCAGAGTGCTCTTCATTCCATATGCCACATTAATTAGTCATATATTGGGTCAAATATAACCAATTAATGAGTCAAATATGAGGTCAAATCTAACCCATTAATGAGTCAAATATGAGGTCAAATCTAACCCATGAAAGATGCACAAACTAAAAAGTGCTAAAAATAATATAATAGCAATTTCCCTTGGAAGGTGCAAAGATAGATTGATAGAATGGACAATGTAAAAAGATCATTTTGAAAAGAAAACAATTAGATATAAAAGTGGTCATTTCTTGGGAGTCAAATTGGCCGAAATATTCAACACAAACTAGTATAATCCATGTGAGGTGAAAGCATGCATATGAAATATCTAACATTATCGAGTTAAGAGTGAATTCAAATACAATTTTTTTAAAACATAATTGATGGTAGCTTTTTTGAGGATGTAGAAAAATACACACATAATTAAAAAGATGATTGCAAATTGATTATGTAAGAGAGTTGAGGGAAAGTGTATGGATCATCAAGCAATTTTTTTTTGGGTTGATGGTGTACTAACTTAGAAATGACGAGCAATTGGAAATATAATAATCTAAGTATTATATGACATTTAATCCCACGACTGCTATGCTATTATGCATGTGACCTTTAGAAACCTTGACATTTTATATAAATGTAATTGGAATTAAATTTAAATTTAATTATTAAATATGATGCGTTGAATTAAGTTTGTTTTAACAAAAAGAAAATCCCTTTATGGGCAATATTTTCAAAGATGACATACCCATATAAGATGCGATATATGTAACACACCCATCCCCTTAAGTACCTTTTTAAGGAATGGGGCATTGTAATTTCACTTTCCTTAAACATTTAAAATCCTCTATCCGAGGTCTTCATCCTCTTCTACTCACCCGCAACGTTCTAATGACTGCTACCAGGCTCAAATCCAAGCTCTGGGTTGCAAGTTATGGCTTCCCGAAGTTCTTCGGGCATTCATCAAACATGGGCACATGGCGCCCACGTGGCTCGACCTCATTCCTGCTGTCCCCAAGTTCCTACATCCACAGGGAGGCTCGTCCACCGGTTAATCCAATGACGGGACATTGTCTTCATTTAACACACAGGATAGCGGGGAGTTCGACGTTCGGGGCTGAACGTCCCCTTTTTCTTCTGCGCACATATCCTCCGGAGTCCCAAATTCCCTAAATTCCAAAGTACTGCCATGTAGCTCTAGCCTTCGACCCTTTTGGGAGCATACGTTATAACATCCCAAGTCTCTTGGAGCTTCGAACTCCCGAAGTTCTGAAGGAACCCATAATCTCTCCATGTGGCTCCTTTAGTGGGGAGTACACATGTTAATGGGCCTATAGGGTCTGTGAAATGTACGAATCCAGGTGACACATGGCACATCGTTCATGGGTCCACGTCACCCTGGGTGACATCATATTGCCACATCATCCCATATTGATGACCTTCCAAGCCTTTCGATCTCACGGTCAAGGTGCGTCCACGTAGATCCATGAATCTACGACTCATGTTAATTCATAACTTCAACGTTTGGGGGTTTTTACCCACTCCACACTCCTATCCTCCTGGAGTAGGACTTCGCCAAAGTGTTGTACATAAGTCCTTCTTCTTGGTTGATTAGACGGTTGAGAGGGATCCCGAAGGGTCCTTAGATCGACGATCCACATTGCTTCACAACTCCAGCATTCAAGATTTTTGGCATGTAGTTTCTAGCTTCCTCCCAAAGTTTCGAACTCCGAACCATGCCCGATCTATCCCCACATGCACCTAGCTTCCACGACCATGATTTACTTCGGCTTGTTGAGCTTCGGGGAAACTTGCACGTTCTTGTGTTTACTCTTCGATACCGCCGGATAACCGAACTTACAGATAGCCATTGATTTGTGGACACATGTCCCTCTACTCTCAACAACCCATATTAACTTCGTGACTCCAACATTCAGGAGTTTTGGCATTAGACCACCTCTATTCTCCCGAAGTGGGACTTCGCCGAAGTAATTAGCACTACCTCTTCACTAAGTTTGATCTAATGACTAAGAGTGATTCCCAATGGATTCCTATATCCATGACCCTCATCAATTCACAACTCTGGCCTTCGACTGTTTTCAAGGGTTGTGAAGTCATATTTCCCGGAGCTCGGAATTCCCGGAGTTCCGAAGCCATAGTAGCTTCACTCCTTTCGGGCTTAGAGAGGGGTTTCCAACCTTGGGTCATATGGACATATTGATCTTATGTCCATAGGCCAAGGTTGTTACCTTACAATCATTCAAACACAATACTTTACAGAAGGATAGTAAACACCATTATCATCAGTTTCATGCAAGGCACAAGTTATCACATTTACAGATAACTAAATCATGCATTTCAATTCTAGTATATATGGCATAAAAATACTTATCTATTACAATCAATCACCAACCAACTGACTGTGGGTGTTCGCCTTTCCACCCAACCATAGGCTTAGAGGCATTCATTCTTAGTGCTCTAGCCACCCCTGTTCCAAGCCATGATATCACTAGGGAACCTTTGCAGTTTCTCATAGGTTCTTTCTCTGTCATAGTCTTTGCGAGGTTTATCAGATGCTCCCTCAACATCAAGCTCGTGAACTTCTTCTCAGGTTATGTCTTCTGCAAATTATCAGAAATCCTTTCTTTTGTTCTATGCAGTAACCAGAATAGCTTATCGAGTTCCCATTTCTTCTTCTCAGTTGGAGAGCCTCACGCGTTCTTCCTCGTTTTCTTCTGCATATCCCAGTTGTACATTCCCTCTCTCAGTGTGTCTTCTCTTGTATGTCCTCACATGTATTATTTTCACGCCTTTTTCTCCCCTTCAGGAAGGTTCTCCACTTGTCTTATTCCTTCTGTCAGAAGGAAACTCAGGTCAGTCTAGGCCTATAGGAAAAAAATCCCTCTGTGGTACTTCAAGATGACATTTTTCTGTCTCCCCAGCCAGACCCTCCATGCTTCCATTCATGGGGGTAGTTTATTGTTCAACCAATGGTCCTTCTTTCCTTAACTGCTTCCTCCTTGGAATCTGGATGAGGCTTATTATATCAACAAAGAGAATTTGGGTCATTTGAACTAATGAACCCTCTCTACAGTTTCCTCACTTTTTCCTCTCGTGATATCATGGCCAGTACTTCAAGGCTTCACCTCCACAGTCATTTATTAGCAATATGAACAAAAATACATTTACATTGTTCCTATGCCATAGCATGGTGATCATAATTAATGATTAATTACAAGCTGGGGGAAACAGGGGTGTCAAAATCCCCCCCCCCCCTTAAAAAGGAACATCGTCCTCGGTTTTCTTTCTCAATAACACCTGTCATGCCTTTGTCATTCAACTACTTTAGAAATATTGATCCTCTTTCTGGGTCAAGTCCTTTCATATTCTTGGTCTTCGTCACGTGCATTCAATAATCTTGGAAAACAAACATATTAATCACGATTTCATGCAATTTTTTTTTACTGTTGTTCAAAATTCAAGAGGAAAAATTTCATAACGTAGCACACTACTTATCTGTGTAGTTCGTGGATTTGCATCCACATGTCTGTCTTGTTGTTTTGGCTCACTATTTTTCCTGGACATACCCATTGTGTGCATGATCCCAATCAATAGTGTATGAGAATTGTCAAAATCCCTTCTTCCTTGCAATCACTCACCCTCCAAGCCCAGGCTCAGGCATCCCCTTCTTTGCTATATAGTTCCTAGGGTGATCCATCTTGCCTTGCCAAGGATTTATCTCATAAGAAGAGTTTTTAAATACTTCGTTGAGCCTTATAGTCGAGGCATGCCTCAGACTTGCTCTACCGAGGCATCCCTCCGACTTGTGTTACCACAACACAACATGTTCTAAGGTGATCATGGCTTACCACAGGGTTCTCATGTCCCAATCAATAACCTCTTTCATGCTTTCCAACTTGAAAACCTTCCTGTCCTCTCGAGACAGATCTTTTTCATCTCACCTGTATCACAGGTATACACAAATGATGAGATATTATCATCAATTTCAAATTCAAAATTTTCTTGCAAATCTGTCACCCACAGATTTCCAAATTCCACATTTTTTTTTTAGATCTGTTCCACACAGGAACCAGATTCACATGTATGGGATTTTTCTTCCCATAACAGTTTGGCTCAGCAGGAAATTGGTCTTCCTTATGTCTTACAACACTGTCATATCCAAGACTCTTTCTTCCTGCAACTTCAACATTCCTTAGCCAAACAAATTGTTAGTTTTCATGCACACTATATTTTCAAAACTATGCATACTAATAGTCCACGTTATTTTCATCTATTCAAGGATACAAAGAAAAAGGAAATATCATTATTTACGTATGAATCCTTTCAACATACTAAATTTTCTAAATGCAATTCAAATATCAAATGTCTTTAATCAATGTGCCAATATTCATGGCCACATTCACGCCCAATGCACCCTTGCATTGATTTCAAGTTTGCCACACTTTATGACAAACACTTTTCCATGGTGTGTTGGAGCTTAACCAACCTCTTCATCGTAGGGATTATTCATTCTCGTTCATTATTGTAGCATGACTGTACTTCCTACTACAGGCTGATCTTGATCCCAAATCAACACATATGAAACTATAAGTTTCTCTTGAATGCACCCAAGCATTCTTCCTTCATTAGTAACCAAGGTGCCAACACTCACGAGCACCCAAATTTTCTTTTCTTTAACACCTATACAATGTATGTAAAATATTGGAAGGTCCTCCTTCCTCAATGGAAAATCCGTTGTCTGCCCTTTATGCAAACATGAATTTCCTTGAAGCAATTCCATGCAATGTGTTAACTATGAGCACCTTTATTCCCAATATCCCTAGATTGGTCATTGTACCCATGGTACTCTTTACTCATGCATTTTCTTGCAAGTATTATAACTCATCCTTGACTGGCATAAACTTCCTCTGTCTATTGTTCAAATTCTTCTTTCCTGAATCTTACCCCGCTTGGGTAGAAATAGCATACAACAACCACTCAATATTATTTTCCTATCTTTAAGATAATACAATCCTTTTCATAAGGGATCCTTACCAAATTCCTTCATGCCTTATGCCACATAGGTATGGACATTTTTATACTTGCTCTGGCTGCTAGCACCCTCTCTAATATTACCTCATCAATGGTGATTTATGGGGACTTTTAAAGTCACTTCAACAATCTTTTAACAACAACCTTCTCATAGTCATCCTTTGCTTGAGGTTGTCCATCATTGGCAACTATATTTCTCAATAGCTCCAATTCCTTTCTACACATGTCATACATCATAAATATATTAGTTGTTATGTAAAATAAAATTGTATGTATCATATCAACAAAACATTTTCAGATATGTCTTAGCATATCCTTACACACTTCTTCACGTTATCCTCAATGTTTTTTAGGAGTGAAACACTACAATTATCAATTGTTTCTACAGTCATACAACCATCATCACTATGATGTCAAGACATTTAATTTTATTGGTAAATCAATCTCTCATGCCAGAGAAATACCATAAGAAACAAGGAAAGGGTCGAGGGATTCTTCCCTTGTCCAACTCCTTCTACATAGCCCTGGACCTTCAGTCCAACTGAGTTATTCCAAGGCCTCACCGCCTTTACTTAACACTGCTCATCCAAGCCTATTCATTTTAAAAAAATTATTATTTATTCATTCTCCCTTTTTCCAGTTGTACTTGTTCCCACAACTGCTTTTCTAAGACTTACAACTCTGTTAAAAAATTCAGATTTCTTAGGGGCCAATAGACTGGCCATGGAGGTCAGCATGGTCCCAAGACTGGGGGCCAATCTCAGAGGAGTGGAGGAGGAGCAGAGAGTAGCGGTGGTCAGGGCAACAGTCAGATGAGAGACATGAGCACAGTGAGATGCTTTGCTTGTGGAGAGATGGGTCACTATGCAGGACAGTGTCCCAAGAAGAAGAAGAAGAAGCAGCAGGATGGGTCAGCAGCGACAACAGAGGAGATGAAGTTTAGTGATCAGTTTGCCAGAGAGTGTGCATTCATTACTACCTTATCTACCATTACACCATCCAGCATTTGTTGGGGAGACCGAGTTGATGAGGACCGATTGACTCACAACAGTGATTCAGAGGGAGATCAGACTCAGTGTCCCTGGACAGCTTCAGAGTGGGTGACTGTTCCACCCAGTATAGCTATAGTTTCAGAGCAGTCGAGTAGACAGAGAGATGGTGCTACAACTTCAGTGCATCAGAGGATGATGAGGAGGAGTAGCAGAGCACCACAGAGGCTTGAGCCTCACATGGCTTATGAGACTGGCAGATCAGGTTCTGGATCCACTTCAGGTGGAAGTGACTTGGCGAGAGGCCAAGTTGATGACTCTTGGTGAGAGACCAAGAGAGGGAGACTCTTGGTGAGATG
>ML778397.1:2109217-2142183 GCA_009831015.1 Picea engelmannii
GTGGAGGGGTTTCGTCATTGGGCAGCAGATGAGCTTGGGCGCCTCAGTTCAGTTCAGAGGGCAACAAGGGAGAGGGCGCACCACAATTTTGGTCTCTTCTCCTTCTGGTTCTTGATGCAAGTCTCGTGAGGAGCTTGCTATGTGTACAGGTTCCATTGTATTTGATTACTTGTTGTATCTCTTGCTTTAATCACATTATATAGACATATATCCCAAACTGGTTTTCCCTGGGGGGGTTTTATCCAGGGTCATGTTGACCAAAAATACCCGTGTCAATTTTTGTGCATGTTTAGAAGTGTAGAACAACATTTTAGAGTTTCAAGATCTAGAGGTAGTGTTATGTGTTTTAAGTATTATTGCATGTGCTAACATTGTAACAAGAAAACAGTTGCAAGGGCACCTTAAAAGAGCACTTAACCTATAAAACATTGAGCAGAAAGTACATGACTGTTTGCTGTCCTAAAACAACAAAAGAAGACAGCCAAACAGTTGAAACTTAGAGCCATACTAAGGTCAAGGACAGACCTTAGATGGCAGCCTCATAGGACCTCAGAATTTCAACACCTAGAACTCTTTCTTCTGTTCAACAACAATCAAGGATGGAGGTCACTCTCCTCCTCCCACATGAATTATAGCATATCAATTTCCTATCCACCAAGCAAGGGAGGATTCTGTGATTTCTCACTCAATCACTCCATATTTCTACAACTCCATTTATTAGTTTCATTAGAAAAACCTTGCCCAACAATTCTTGTACCCATAAACAAAATTCGTTTCTTAGTTCCCTTCGAGACCCAAGAGTTGCACATGTTTTCCCTTTTCAGAGAATGGTCATAAGACCCATTCCCCTTGCATAGACACATCCTTAAGTTAATAGGGATACACACTCCCATAGCACAACCATGATATTTTGAAGTGGTTCTTGTCACTTCAGTTCTACCTTCATGAAGGTTGTTCTCAATCTATAGGGTTCCTTTTTACTTGCTTACTGGGTTATTCCAACAACAATTTTTATTCATTATAGGTCAAGTAAATTGACCTTACCACTTCCATCAATCCTCTGATTGTGAGGGATCATACACATACACAAGGTTTAATCTTTCATTAAAGCATAAATTATTACTGCTACGGATCCTTTCAATCCATTCACATCCAAGTCTTATTGTTAATGTCCATCAACATAATCCCACTCCTGTAGATTTCACCATCATTTCCAAAAATAAATGGTAGGCTTCCTCTACCATAGACTAGCATGATTCAATGTCATTGGGTAAAATCCCAACCGAATTTTAATCTGCATCCTTCTACTCAAGGAAATCATGTAGATAATTTTCGTTCGACAATAATATTCTCAACAGGCTCATCTTGGCCTTGGTAACCTAATCTTATGACTGTACAACAACACACACAATTTCAAAGTGAAGTCAACTTATTTATTTGGAAACATTAGCAACATACAATGCAAATTTCCAAAACATCTATCCATAGTAGAAGGCTTCATTCCTTTCTTCAGTAGAGGTTTAACTAAGCCTCTTAGGAATGGGCAAGACAGGGTGTCACCCCTAAAAGTTTTCTAATACTATTTTTATACGACTCATGCATGAGCCCATGCAGGCCAAGTGTTGTTTCCATTCTCTGATACCAATTTTTAACACACCCAACCCCTTAAGTACCTTTTTAAGGAATGGGGCATCATAATTTCACTTTCCTCAAACATATCGAATCCTCTGTCTGAGGTCTTGATCCTCTTCTACTCACCTGTAGCGTTCTAATGACTGCTACCAGGCTCAAATCCAAGCTTTGGGTTGCAATTTATGGCTTCCCAAAGTTCTTTAGGTGTTCATCATACATGGGCCACGTGGCTCCACCTCATTCATGTCGTCCCCAAGTTCCTACATCCACGGGGAGGTTCGTCCACCAGTTAATCCAACGACGGGGCACTGTCTTCATTTAACACACATGCTAGCGGGGAGTTCGACGTTCGATGCTGAACATCCCTTTTCTCTTCTGTGCACATGTCCTCTGCAGTCCTGAATTCTCGAACTTCCGAGGTACTGCCACATAGCTCCAGCCTTCGGCCCTTTTGGGAGCATTCCAAGTCTCCTGGAGCTCCGAACTCCTAAAGTTTTGAAGGAACCCATAATCTCTCCACATGGCTCCTTTAGTGGGTGACACATGTCACATGTTAATGTACTTATAGGGTCTGTGAAACGTATGAATCCAGGTGACACATGGCACATCGTTCGTGGGTCCACATCACCCTGGGTAATGTCAGCTTGACACATCATCCCGTACTGATGACCTTCCAAGCCTTTCGATCTCATGATCAAGGTGCGTCCACGTGGATCCATGAATCTATGACTCACGTTAATTCGTAACTTCAGTGTTCAGGGGTTTATACCCACTCCACACTCCTATCCTTCTGGAGAAGGACTTCGCCGAAGTGTTTTACATAGGTCCTTCTTCTTGGTTGATCGGACAGTTGAGAGGAATCTCGAAGGGTCCTTAGATCGATGATACACATTGCTTCACAAATCCGACATTTGAAAGTTTTGGTGTGTAGTTTATAGCTTCCTCTCAGAGTTATGAACTCCAAACCACACCCTATATATCACCACATGCACCTAACATCCACAACCATGATTTACTCTGGCTTGCTGAGCTTCGGGGAAACTTGTGCGTTCTTGTGTTTACTCTTCGATACCATCAGATAACTGGACTTCCTGATAGCCATTGATCCATGGACATGTGTCCCTCTACTCTCAATGACCCAGGTTAACTTTACGACTCCGACATTCGAGAGTTGTGGCATTAGACCACCTCTATTCTCCTAAAGTGGGACTTCGCCGAAGTACTTAGAGCTACCTCTTCACTAAGTTCGATCTAATGACCGAGAGTGATTCCCAATGGATTCCCAGATCCACAACCCTCATAAATTCACAGCTCCGGCCTTCGGCTGTTTTCGAGGTTGTGAAGTCATATGTCCCGGAGCTCCAAATTCCTGGAGTTTCAAGGCCAGAGTAGCTTCACTCCTTTCGGGCTTAGCGAGAGGTTTCCAACCCTGGGTCATATGGAACCTTATTGAATTCCAGGGGCTACACTCAACCTTTAGCCGAGATTTGATTAAGTTTGGGGCACAAACCCATGGTCTCCTTAGCGGCTAGTTTGAAGGGTGAACCTTCCAGTCACTGGACATAAGTTGTAATTTAGGGACAAGGTAATCTCATGGAATCAACGAGACTGTGGAAATCCCATAAAGTCTGCTCCAACTCTGGAACTGTGAGGTGATTCCTTGGGGAAACCACCTCAAGGGTTTTTTCGACTGGACTAGAGGACAAGGTTGTTACCTTAGAATCATTCAAACACAATACTTTACAGAAGGACATTAAACACCATTATCATCAATTTCATGCAAGGCACAAGTTATCACATTTACAGATAACTAAATCATGCATTTAAATTCTAGTATACATGGCATAAAAATACTTATCTATTACAGTCGATCACCAACCAACTAACTGTGGGTGTTCGCCTTTCCACCCAACCATAGGCTCAAAGGCATTCATTCTTAGCGCTCTAGCCACCCCCATTCCAAGCCATGATATTACTAGGGAACCTTTGTAGTTTTTCAAAGGTTCTTTCTCTGTCACAGTCTTTGCAATGTTTATCAAATGCTCACTCACCATCAAGATCGTGAACTTCTGCTTAGGTTATGTCTTCTGCAAATTCTCAGAAATCCTTTCTCTTGTTCTATGCAGTAACCAGAATTGCTTATCAAGCTACCAATTCTTCTTCTCAGTTGGAGAGCCTCATGTGTTCTTCCTCTTTTTCTTCTTCATATCTAGATCACACATTCCCTCTCTTAGTGTGTCTTCTCTTGTTTGTCCTCACATCTATTCTTTTGCATGCATTTTTATCCCCTTCAAGAAGGTTCTCCACCTGTCTTGTTCCTTCTGTTAGAAGGAAACTCGGGTCAGTCTGGGCTTGCAGGAAAAATTACCCTATGTGGTACTTCAGGATGACAGTTTTCTGTCTCCCCAGCCAGACCCTCCATGATTCCATTCATGGGGGTAGTTGATTGTTCAACCACCGGTCCTTCTTTCCTTAACTTCTTCCTCCTTGGAATCCAGATGAGGCTTATTATCTCAGCAAAGAGAATTTGGGTCATTTGAACTAATGAACCCTCTCTACAGTTTCCTCAATCTTTCCTCTAGTGATATCATGGCCAGTACTTCAAGGCTTCACCCCTGATGCAGGAGCATCGCCAACACATCAAGCGAGCCAGCGCAGAAGAGGAGGACAGCTGGATAAGACAACACCGAATTTTTGGAAATGCTTTGGGATTGTTGTGCAAATATTAAATGAGTCATTTAAGAGATGGCACACTTGTGTATTGTAAATGGACCTTGAGCAGATAACTCTCATCCTTAGGTAGATAGTCGACATTTAATAGATTTAATGCAGTTAGATAGGAATTTAATTCTAGATTTGATAGCTTTAGAGTCCAAGAGGGAAAACGGATATAGACACCCTCATTGTATCATTGTAACATAACCCCTGAGCGTAGAAGAGAAGAACAGAAGAGCACGCAGAGAATTGTATGAAAACACCCATGTACAAACATTTGAATTAATAGAAGAAAGCTTTGATTCAAATTCATGGTTTGTGTTGTTTCTTTGTGCATTGTTGTTATGCTCGTGGATGTTTGCTTCCTGTTATACATTTGCTTTTATATGCTGTGTATGTGATTTCATGGTTGAGTTGAAGTCTGAGAGGAAGTGAGAATGAGTTTCAATTGTTTCTCTGTTTGAGCAAGAATTCCTGCAAGGAGTGCAGTCGAATTGTCTGCAAGGAGTGCGTTGACAGAAGGCTCAAATAGTTAACTTTTGTTCTCATTCGCCCAAAAGAGTGAAAGTGGGTTGCATAAGCCGTGCAGGGAGTGCACAGGCCAAGCTAAGTCTCAGAGTTGCGATTCTGAGCGAGGGGATTGAAAGACTGCTGCTGTAGGAGTGCGCAGAGTCGAAGACTTCAACACTCAGTCGAGGTTGAAAGTTTGCCGCAAGGAGTGCGTGCAAGAGATTTCCAGGAGGACTTAAAGTTGTGAACAAGCTCAGGAGGTATAGAACCTTAAGTAATTACCAGGGAAAACACAGGGAGTTGGTGTCTTGGAGACTTGCAAGAAGCGTAGCAGGGTTTGCGAGTAGGCGGACGAGTTTCGTGGAGAGAAACGCAAATCATCTCGTAGAATCATCGACAAGAGAACGGACAGTCGAAATCCTCTGAGGAGATTTCGCGAAGTTCCAAGGGCCGTTGGATCTTGTGGAGGTGCAAGGAGGTTACAATGCAGGTGTGGAAGAGGTTCGAAGCTCAGGAGGGCAGGAGCCGTCGATCCGAGTCACGAGGACCGTCAAATCTACACGTAATATCGTGTATCGGGGGTTCGCAAGTCAAAGCTCCAAGTTGTTGCAACGGAAGTCGTGATATTGTGATACGCGATGTTCCGAGAGGCTAAGGAATAGCGTGTGGGCCACAACAGTCTTAGTGGAGTACAGGTGGCGTATCTTATCGGGATCTTGCAACGAGAAGCCTCGAAACTTGGGCGTGAGGATTCGTGATCTCGCGAAGTCCGAAGTCCCGACGGGGAAACGTGACCGTTGAAAAGTCAACTCGCGAGTGTATCGGAGTTTCGACGCATCGGGTATCAGGGGTTAGAAAACCATGTGCTTGGTATCACGAGTAGCGAAGTCGCGATAGAGCTGAAGTCCCGATAGCGGAGAGAGAGAAAGTCAACGATTGACTGGCCATCGGGTCTCGGGGACTTGAGAGCCTAGAGATCGACAGTGAACTTGCGAATTTGCGAGTTCCGATCCTCCGATAACTAAATAAAAGGGGGGGATCGTGCCGAAGAGAATCTGTGGGTGCAGATTTCCCGATAGGGAAATAGAAGAACCTTAGTGTTCTTCGGGATGAGAAGAAGAAGATCCTGTGAGAGCGAACGTGCTCCAAGGAGTGCGGTTGCGTCAACCCCCACAGTCAGTTATTGGCATTCTAAACAACAATACATTTACATTGTTCCCATGCCATAGCATGGTGATCATAATTAATGATTAATTACAAGCTGGGCGAAACAAGGGTGTTACAATATACTTCAAAATTCAAATAACATATTAGAACATAATGAACATTGCAACATTGATGAACATTATATGTAAAACAAAGTCCATATAATATATCCATATTATCAAACATATGGGATACTTTGCAATATGAAACACATGACCATGAGCCACTTATCCACTTGGGTTAGATTGATGGTTTTCCTTTTGATATTTAGTTTATTTAACACAGTAATGATAGGCACTAAAATTTCCTTGATAAGATGCCATAAACCATAACCTTGACACCAAAGCCCCCATTTCAGATTGATCAAACCCACAACTATTAATGATTAAGTTTTAAACTTCAAATCCTCCAATTAGTTAAATATATAGCGAAATTGACGCCCTTCCAAAAAACATTGTAATCTTGGAGCCAAAATCAAACTAAACAACTAATATTGTCTATTGAAAAAACCAACTTTCTTGTGGATTCAAGATACTATACTTGCATCAACTACAAATGTGAGCTATGTCCACATCCATTATAACGGACCCGAACCCCCAATCTATGTCTAATATCAATATGTAGCATGCCTAGACTCCTATATGAGCCCCATTACTACAATTCACTTTACCATAAAGTATGAATTAAAAATTCTTTTAACCTAGATCTTAATATACCTATGGTACCTTTAATTGAACCATTATAGCCTTCCTAAAGGCCCGTATAACCATATACTCTACTCTGATACCTTAATTTCACATCTTGGTCACCCTACTAGGTATAATTCCTTCACTTAGGTACCCCTAGTACAATAATTATGCCATGTCATGAATGCATAATGCATACTACCATGATATGCAACATATATCATAACAATAATAGAAATATAAACATGCATAGACACACATAAACCATAAACATCATATGAACACAAGATAAAACACAACAATAAGCACACAAAATGATAATCATAACACTTATCTTATGTAAAGGGAACCAAGTGGCTGTAGATGTTGGATGTTCCACCCAACCATAGACTTTGTTGCTCCAGTTCTCTTAGCAGTAGGTCACCTCCGAGATGGGGCTATGAATCCACCAAGGAAAAGGCACTCTCTCTAGGCCAACTAAGGTATCACAGTCAATATTGGGTTCAAAATAAGCCAAGGTACCAAACTCCAACAATATCTCCAACCAAAAATATCTCATCCCCCTCAACCAACATAACCCAAGGAAGTGTACCCCCTTCTCTGCATTGTAGTCCCTTAGGCTGTCCCACTTCTCTTCCAAGGATCCAACACAGGCTAGACAATAATTCTTAGAGTTGTGGCTCCAGGAGCTCCAACTACTCTTGTGGAGTCTCTAGGTACCCTCCAAGCCTCACACCAAGGGAAACCTATCCCAGACAATTCTCCTTCCAGAGATCCGTCCTTCCCCAAGGCAACCCAAGGAGGATTGTTACCAATAATCATACATGATTCACCTAGAATCCACAAAGTACTCAAGTCACAAGATCTCAATGGTTCTCACTAGCTCACACCCCAACATACCAAGGCAACAAACAATAAGAATGGACACATTTTCCACTAAGATTCTCACTTAAATATGTATGGCTCCTTTTTGAAAAATGGCACCCATGTAGCCACCTTCCCGCCACTTGGGAACTCGTCCCATCACTTAGGAAATTTAGGATATAATCATGTGATAAGACTTAGGATTAATTTAATATATTTGGTTTAGCCCCCTTTCCCTCTCATTGAGTCCTAGCCCCCCATACACTCTTGTCTAACTAGGTCTACAGTTGATGATGCATTTATATTAATATATATAAGTGTGATTACAATGTACAATTCTAGGTTCACCGACCTTTCACCATACAAGATCTCTAGCCTAATATCACATAGGTACTCCAACCCAAAACATACATACACAGGCACTTTGACCCAAAACATACTGGCTCACCAACTAAAAATATCATATATACATATACATATACAATTTGGGATCCAAAACTGGGGCATGACATCCATCATTCCCCTCATGGGCTAGTAAACTTGGATTTTTTTCCTAACTGTGCTTGACAAGAGATCATCATTTGCTTCTCCCATACTAACTCCATGAACAACCACATGTTCCTTTCTTGGTCACAATTGTTGTACCACACTAGACCCAATAAAGGTTAGGGATGAGGATTATAATTTTATTTGGTATCTACCTAGAGAATAATTTTCGATAAACAAAGTATTTCCATACAATTCAAACACCTTAAGGAATTCACTCACACAAACATACCAAAGATCAATACACTAGTGTATTATGTGGTTAAAACTCTCAAAGAGAAACAATCCACGATCTCGATCAACATGACCACTTGAGGAAATATATTAATGCAAAAATAAAATAATTTACATATGAGTTTGTCACAAGTGATCATCAACAAATGAACCTCCATGTTCTTTAAATAGATATCATGGATCAATTAGGTGTTAAGTCATAAATCAATAGCCATTAGTATCAAGGAGAAGATGAACTGTCAGATAAATTTATGTCTAGAACATAATCATGATTGTTAAATTAGATAATTATAGATGCACAATAAATAAACACACTTTACCCAAATACACATTAGACCAAGTTTATCATAACTAACTCTCAAGCTTCTAAATATATGAACACCCCCCCTTAAGAAAAACTTGGGACAATATTGCAGGATTTACAAAGGTGACACAATATGAGAAGGAAGGATGAATTAGAGCCTATTCCCCTAATCTGAACCCGGGGGTGATAAGTTTCCAATAATTGATTGATTCTGTCACTCCTTAAAAAGGGTCAGATATAAATCATTTTACTTGAGCGATTTGCAATTAAAGGTAAAGTTGAAGTCTTATAAGCTTGAATCCAAAGTGAATAAAACCTCCTTAGTTTTTCTTATGTGTTATATGTCATTCTTGAATTTAATATCCTATGTGCGGAAATTCATGGGAAAACAACATAGGAACATAATACACATAATGGATATGACACTTCCGTTGATAACGAAGTTCACCCGATGTGGGCTACCTCTTCGGGTCATGCTCCCAGAGCTTGACCGCTTTATTCTCTTCGTTGTAATGATGTCTCTCCTTTACAAGTTGTAAGGCCAAAGTCCCTTTTCGGTGACGACATCAAGAGATCAGAATGTGATCAGGAATGTATACAAGCTACACAAGTTCTCATGCTCATGAGGCATCCATAATGCTGACATGGACATCATTCCCACATACTCAATACATAAAAAGAGGAAGAATAAAATATGATCCCCATCATCATGGAGCCATCAAGTGCCTTAGATCTATTGCTCAGATCCAAGCATAACTATGCAACCCATACAAATATCCCGCAACCACGAGATTTAGAACTGCTTCGTTGGCCACTTATCATGCAAGTGCCACAATTTCTATGTCACATGTAACCGATTGGTTTTATGTGGAAGAAGAGAAGAAAATAAGAGATAGAAGGAATAACCTGATCTTGCTGCCTTGGTGTAGCCTCTCCATGCTCCTTCAGACCTATAACACGCATGCTATGCTGCAACATTTAATGACAAAGCAACATAATGAAAATCATGCTTACATTGGCTTCTCCAAAACTTATCTTGCTGATCTGAAGTTTTGCTGCAAAACCAAACCTCGTTGTTAGATTCACATTGCTGAATTACCTAAAAACGACTGTCAAATCGTCTCCATCGGACACATACACTCTTAGGCCTCCTCTAGACCTCTGCTTCAATCCATGTGCAAGTCTGCAATTAATGCACTAGAATTTGCATTGAAATTCATGCCCGGCATGACCTCGTAAGAACTGGTGTGCGCCTCCCTCTGGTGGCTGGCAGAACTAGGATTTAAAACAATTCTCGGTGGATGGACATTATAATGTGACCGTTGGGCGGATTGGTATGGATGCTAAAGTTAAGGCGTTTGTTATGGGGACGTCTCGAGGTCAAACCCCATGGGATACCATTTTAGTTGTGTGGTTATAACTCCGACTAAATTTAGCGAGTGACTTCTACATTCAGCGTAGTCACCAGATATGGCGGACCTCTGCCAGATTTGGCACGGTCCCGCCATTATCTATTTTTGAATTTTTGGATACGGGTTGTCCTTGAGCAATTCGGGGATGCCACATGTCGCCCACTGATTGTGCCATGTGGAATATTCTTGTTGGTCCACTTGGATTCTTGGTCACACCTAGTCATGGTACGAGACACGTGACACCCCTTGGATGATGCCACATGGTGTCTCTTGGGGGTGCCATGTGGCACTTTCTGATTGGCCCATGTGGACCCCTGAAAATTCCAATGGCGGGTGACACATGGCAGCCTGTGGTGCTTCCACATGGAATGATGATGTCAACATCTCGTATGATGATATCACCATGCTATGTCAGTTGCTAACGTCATGATGACGTCAGCAGTACGGATGATGAGGTGTCCCATGCTGACAGGTCCTAGTTGACCGCATCTTTGGCTGCGAATATCTTTCAAACTGTAACTCCATTTGATGAGTCGTTTGCGCAGTTAGAATGCTTGTGATGCGCTCTTCGTGATCATGCCATTTTGCACCAGCGTTTATAGATGAACCAACTTTATTCTTGACACTTATGAAACTACTGTGATGTTCCCTAGATCAATCCGGATCATCCCCCTTAATGACAACTTCATGAACACCTAACATAGATCAAATTTTTGAAAACTTCATTTTTGTAAGAATATTTGAGAAAATGTTTGCAACTTGATCATTTTTAGGGAATTAGAGCATTTCAAGAACGCGATCTTGAAGAAGCTTTCTGGTGAAGTGCATGTGTAACTCAATATGTTTTCTATATTGATGTTGAAATGGATATTTTGTGAGTTGAATGACATTGTAATTGTCATATTAGAGTGTAGTTGGATGTTGCTACAAGAATCCAAACCTTGAAAGGATCCACTGAAGCTGAAGGGATTCTTGACTTTCACTAGTTGTTGCTCAATGCTTTGCTTTTGTTGTAGAAATAGCGATGACACATTTCTTCTTACAATCCCAAGTGACAGGTATAGAACCAAGCCTAAAAAAATAACCTACAATATAATTTCAATCATCAAGGTCATTGGACCAACTGGAATTAGTGAAACCAACTAACGAAGGAGTCCCTCTTGAACTAGAATGTATCCAAAATTGAACTATACCCCAGATATATTGAAGTGTTTTTTTTGCTACTTTCCAATGGTTCTCATGGGGTGTTTTCATGTGTTGGGAAGTACGACCAAAAATAAAGGAAATATCAAGATGAGTATGATTCAAATACAAAAGGCTACCAACTAACTAACAATACATAATGGCATCTACTTTGGGTGTAGTATAGGAAGCAACAAGTTTGATCACAAACTAGAAGGGAGATGGGGCTCGTTACAATATTCCACATGAAAGTGGTGAAGAAGGTCGCATGAATACTTACAATAAGAAAGGAAAACTCCTTCCTTGGTTTGCAAGACTTGGAGGCCAATAAATTAATGCAAATGTCCTAAGACTGTCATTTCCAATTTCTTCTTAAAGTAGGATTTCACATATGTTAAAATTTTAGGGTCACTACCAATGAGTATAAGGTCATCAACATAAAAAAAGTGTTGTGAGATGGTTACCTACTTTCTTGGTATAGAAATTGGGGTCAGAATGACATCTAGAAAAGCTGGTGCCAAGAATAAATCTATCTATTTTAGCATACACGGTTGAGGAGTTTTCTTAACGTCATAGAGAGATTTCTTATGATGACAAACACAACTAGATTCATTTTGAATATATCTAGGAAGTTGTTCCATGTAAATTTCTTGTCTCAAATCTCCATGCAGGAAGGTGGATTTAACATCCATTTTATGGATTGAGCCGATTTATATGAAGCGACAAGGGAAAAAACAAGGCGGATAGAATTCATTTTGGATACATGGGCACATGTTTCAATATAGTTGATCCCTTCTACCTAAGAAAATCCTTTGGCAATTAATCTAGCATTGTGTCTTTCAAAAATTCCATCTGATGCATACTTAGTTCTATACACCCATTTTCATCTGATAAGTTTTCTTCCTTTTGGAAGAGGTACATGATCCCAAGTATCATTCACTATTAAGGAAATATATTCTTCATTCATTGTTGTTTTCCAATATAGATGGTCAAAAGATTTTGCAAATGTTTTTAGATCATGAGTGTTTAAAACTTGAGCGAAAAGAGAGGAGGCTCATTGGAACTGTGAACACATATAATGTTGATTTGTAGGATCATTGTTAAGACCTATACAAATCCCCATGTTATGTATAAAACCCCTTATCAATCCCCTTATTGAATTATTGCATTTCTTGTGTTATATTTGTATGTAGGTTAGAACCCCTTCATTGCACCTTTTCATTATAATTGTACCCTTTGTATCCTATATATACCAAGGAGACCTAGTCTTAGTATCATCATATCTCATCTTGTACATTCAATATATTGTAAAAGGAGGTTTCCTCCTTGAAGTGGACTATTACTCATTGGTTTTTTATCATTCTCAAGGTGTTGGTTCATAACATTTGGTATCAGAGAATCGATCCTAAGGTTTTTCTTTTCCAAGTGAGCCATCTTAACATTTTTTCTATAACATTTTTATAGGTTGATTCAGACAACACAATTTGGAGGTTAGTTAGAAGACATATCTAGGTAACTATGGTAAAAATTTCAAGTTCCGGGTCATTATACTTTTGGAAATATAGCATATGGAAGATAGGGTTTTTGACTCATCCAGAATTCAACCTCAAAAGAGTCATTTTGGGAATCTTGATATAAATTTTTCTTAGTAATGTTTTAGACTGTGAAGTTTGCAGAATACTGAGAAAATATAGTGAATTTTGCCTAGTAAAAATTTCAGAGTTTGGATCATTTTAATTTTGGAGATATAATATGTGGAAGGTAGGGTTATTTGACTAGTCCTATAACTAGTGTCAATTAGGTGTTCTGGGTAAAATAATCATATATTATTTAGTGAGGATCCAAATTTAGTACCACTAGTCACATTTGAAAGAGGAAATTCCATAGTATTTTGGGTACAAATTTCAGAATCAAGTATTATATATTGGACATGTGGCATTCTGCAAAGGTTCGCTCTCCAAAAAAGTACAAAAATCAGCAAGGTTTGAGAAAGTTACCATAAATTTCACTTGGCACATCAAATTTTGGTTAGACCTGTGGCATTGTGGAGAAGACATATAAGAGTGTTGTAGGCCAAAATTTCAGACTTAGACGAGATGAAATTTCAGAAATACATCAGAAGGAAGGTTGGCTAGGAGGATAGACTCCAAATTAAGGGTTTGAAAGGTACATAACGTACATTTGGCATAATTTTTTCTTGGAAGATCTATTTTTGATGATTCACAATTTTTGATAAAGAGAAAATAGAGGAGTATTATTATTTTTATTTCACATGGCTACAAAAAATATGTTATCACCAATTAAACTTCCAGAAGTCTCATCTATAACTCATGAAGAAAATGATGAGATGCATAACAAGCTATCCAAATTGTAGGAACAAATTAATGATTGGAGTGTTAGGTCAATAACACGTGATGAGTTGGTAAACACACAAAGAAAAAATCAAGAAATGGAAAATGATATGGAGGAAAATCGGGAGCATATGGAAAGTAAGATGTAAAATAAGATGGATGAAAACCAGGACCATATGTAAAATAAGATGTTAGAATTGAAAAATTCCATGTCTTCCATGATCTTACATGCTCTGGATGAGAGAATCCCTATATGAGATATAAAAATGCAAGGAAATCATGAAAATTTAGAGGAAATAAAGATTGAGTCCTAGAACCATGATTATTCATTACTCTAGGATCCACATCATCAAGGCTTCAAGTTGGCACCAAGGAACTACATTCCAAATATTGATATGAAGACGTTTGATGGTAAAGATCCTATAGCATGGATATTTCATATGGAACAATTCCTTTATCTACACCAAATGACAAGACTACAAAAGGTACCTATTGCATCCTTGTATTTAGAAAATGATCAATTTGTGTGGTGTCAATGGATTTGTGAAAGAAAAAATAATTATTTTATCTCTTGGTCCATTTTTACGGATGAATTGATTATCACATTATGGGGATATAAAGAGCAATACATTTTTTAGTCAATTGATAAATCTTCGACAAAAAGGTCCAATTATAGAGCACATTCAACAATTCCAAAATATCAATCTTTGGGTAAAGAACATTCCTGAGGATAATTTGTTAGATCTCTTTATAGGCACTTTAAAGGAGAACATTCAACATTAGGTGTGTCTCTTTGACCCTAAATCCATAGTGAGAACTTTCAGTATGAAAAGGAAAGTAGAAAACAAAATTATGGCTACTAGAAGGGTGGCCATTAATAATTATATAGAGCATCATGTTCCCTCTCCTAAATAAAAAAAGGTTGACACCTCAACAAATGGATGAAAGAAGAGAAGATGGACTATGTTTCAATTGTGAAAACAAGTACAGTAAAAGGGCATAAATGCAATGAGAATAAATTATTCTACATTGACCATGAAGAGGAATAAGATCAAGAATTGAAACCATCACAAGAGATAGATCTAGAAGAGACTACTCCAACAATATATTATCTTTCCTTCGTTGGCATCAGTACTCCACAAACCCTCAAGATACACATAAAAAAGAAAAAGGTAACAATATTGATTGATTCTGGTAGTACCCATAATTTCATCAATTACAAATTAGCAAAATATCTCAATTTATTTATATATCCAACACCGGAGTTTCAAGTAATGATTGCAGATGGAGGTACAATAAATTGTTCTAGAAAGTGCCATAGTATTAAGCTCAACGTGGGGGAGTATTTTTTGGATAGTCCCATGATTTCCATCCAGATGGGTGGTGTTGATGTTGTATTAGGGGTTCAATGGTTACAATAATTGGGAATAGTAGCCCTTAATTTTCAATATATTTTCATGAGATTTTCCTTAGATGGCAAGGAAATTGAGCTTAGAGGTATCCTAGGGAAACCCTCTAAGGTGATAAGCTCTAATAACATGACAAAATTACTCAAAAAGGGACATTGTGGTGTAATTGCACAATTGTGCTCACTTGATGTTCAAACATCTATATATTTTACTGCATTAGATCTCCAAATAGTTATCAACAATCATTCCTGCAAGGTAATGGGTGAAATTATTAAGGGTCATCCACCTACTAGAGATCATGACCATGCTATTCATTTGAAACCAATAAGTGTACCACCTAACATTAGGCCTTATAGGTATCCATATGCAAAGAAGAGTGAGTTTGAGCGTATGATCCAAGAAATATTAGAGGCCGACATCATTCAACCTAGCCAAAGTTCTTTCTCTTCACTAGTGGTGATGGTTACAAAAAAGGATGGTTCATGGCGCATGTGTCCATTTTATAGACAATTCAACAAAATGACCATCAAATATAAGTTTCCTATTCCTTTCATTGATGAATTATAAGATGAATTGCATGGATCAAAATTCTTTACTAAGTTGGATCTTTGTTTGGGATATCATCAAATCAAGATGAGGCAAGAAGACATTCCTAAAACAACTTTTAGAACACATGAAGGTCATTATGAGTTTTTGGTTATGCCATTTGGACTTACTAATGCACCTTCAACATTTCAAAGCTTGATGAATTCTATTTTCAATCCTTTCCTTAGAAAATTTTTGTTAGTATTTTTTGATGACATACTAATCTACAACAAATATTGGGAAGAGCATGTACAACATGTTGACATAGTATTAAAACTATTGGAAGATAATCAACTTTATGCAAATCCTTCCAAGTGTGTCTTTGGGGTTTAAGAAGTGGAGTATTTGGGTCATATTGCATCTCATGAAGGTGTAAAAGTGGACGCCAATAAAATTAAATCTATGAGGGAATGACCAATTCCCAAAACCTTGAATAAACTCAGAGGACTATTAGGATTGACAAGCTATTACCACAAGTTTGTCAAGAACTATCGTCAAATAACAACACCTCTAACAAAATTATTAAATAAGGAAGCATTTTCTTGGACTGAAGAAGCAACAAATCTTTTGAAAAACTTAAGGAGGCTATGTGTACAACTCTCATCTTGTCCAGACCCGACTTTACAAAAACATTTATTGTGGAGTGTGATGCCTTAGGCCATGGAATTGGTGCAATTTTAATGCAAAAAGGAAGGCCCCTTGCCTTTGAAAGTATCCAAATTAAATGGAAAAACTTAGTCAAACCATTTATGAAAAAAAATGTTGGCCATAATACATGCATTTTAGAAATGGCACCCTTACCGAATAAGAAGACACTTCAAAGTAAAAATAGATCATGATAGTTTGAAGTACTTCCTTGAGAAATGATTATCTTCAGAAGAGCAACAAAAATGGGTTACACAAATTCTAGGTTATGACTTTGAAATTATCTACAAAAAAGTAAAACATAATGTTGTGGGAGATACCCTTTCAAGGAAAGAAGAAGAAACAAAAGGTTCACTATGTACTATTTCTATTCCACAATATGACTGGGTGGAAGAATCAATGATACAATGGAAGCAAGATCAAGAGGTATTGAATATCATTCAACAAATACAAGAGAAACCCATTTCATTAGATAATTTTGTATGGAAGAATGATTTTCTATGGTATCATGATCACCTATATTTATGTAAGAATTACCAAATCAAACAAAAGGTCCTTTTGGATTTGCACACTTCTCCTATATGAAGACATTTAGGATTCTTGAAAATGTACCACAAGATCAAGAAGGATTTTTTCTAGAAAGGTCTTAAAATTGATGTTCAAAACTTTGTGTCTGAATGTTTGGTCTGCCAATGGAATAAGGGAGAGACAATCAAGATTCCAAGTCTCCTACAACCATTAGCTATACCAATTCAACATTGGGAAGAAGTTTGAATGGATTTCATTACAGTTTTACCCAAATCCGAAGGAAAGAATGTCACCATGGTAGTAGCGGATCAACTGACAAAGTATGTCCATTTTTATTCTATTTATCATCCCTTTAAAGAAAGTATAGTAGCCACAATAATCATGGAACCAATTTAAAAGATACATGGAGTCCCCAAGATTATTGTAAGTGACAGAGATCCAATTTTCACCGGAAATTTTTGGACTGAATTATTTTCTTCTTTGGGTACTCAATTGGCTCACAACTCATCTTACCATCCTCAATCTGATGGGAAAAATAAGTGTTTACCCCAAGGCTAGGGGTAACTAAGGAGATGATGTGTCAAGGCCCACAGGTAGAAGATGTGGAGTATCGAGAGCTAGATGATCACCTGAGGCCACATTGAGCATACAAAGCCCCTCCTCTCTACCACACACCATCATTCATCATTTGTAACGTAGAAATGCCTACCATTCTAGTTTGGTTCCCAGAGAAAAACAAGTCTTGCTTCATGAGGTAACAAGTCCGGCTCGTGGTAAGTGTCAATTTAATAATTGAAGCATTTGAGCATGTTACAAAGAGTCCTTTCTTGATTATGAAGACGTTTTCTTGGAAATTATACCTTTTTCCTTATTTCACCTTGGTGGTTGACATGGTTTCCTAGCAAGTGGGTCACCCTCGATAAAATACTTGCTACTATGGGGTTTCCTTGAAGGGTCATCGTACCATTTCCAAACATACTTATCACTTTTCACACATCTTCCCCTTCGTTTCCTTATCTTTTGGATTTTTGGGCTCATTGAACCCAAGAAGGGATTGTACCTCATTTCATGGGAAGAAGGGGCTAAAGGTCCATAGGTGTTTTAGCTAAAGGTCCAAAGGTCCATAGGTGTTTTGGCTAAAGGTCCATAGGTGTTTTGGCTAAAGGTCCAAAGGTCCTTCCAGATGCTCGCCTTAAGGTCTTGAGAGCAATGAAATGCTTCTCCATAAAAAAATCAAGGACCTTTAAAAAAAAAAACACATGATTAATAAATATCCCGCTTGTTGGGGGAATGCATTTGCGGTGTCTTTTAATTTCCAGTGCATATGGAAGTCAATGTGTTCCTAACTTCAAGTGGCATTGGAGTGCTATATACTTTCCATTTCACATAACACTCAATGTTTTTTGGACCATAATAAATTAATAACAATAAAAGGGTTTGGAAAAATGTTGCATTGCAAACAAAGGATGCAACACACCCTCCACAAAAGCACCCATATATGAGACAATATGAGCCCTTGATATGTCAAGAACCCCATGCCCAAAAGTCATACTATTTTCCACCTCATACTCATTACATGACTTAGAGAGGGTATTCTTGGGAAACACTCCTTGACTTAGGGATTGATCTACCCAATAGGGCACCATGAAAACCATCCCATACATAAATTTGGAAAAATTTATAAGGTCTTTGAGATTTTGTTTAGTTTGAAAGGGGGGAATTGACACAAATGTTTGGGTGGTTCCTTCATTAAATGTGTCTTACTTGGAATGATACATGTGACTTGTGGACCCTTGGAGGGCGTACTTGTTTGTCTTTGTAGGACCTTTCTAGGTGAAAGCTATCCATGGAGAATTTATGCCATTTTGACCTTCATGAGGGGTTGAAAACCCCAAGGATGGACTCCATACCCCAAAGGACGAGCATATGACTCTAGAGCCTTTATGTGCAAAGGATGGAGGATGCTTCCTTTGGAGGCACTTTGATGACACAAGAGGATGACAACATAGCCCTTTGCACTTGGACGTTGGCCTTTTGAGGCCTAGGACATCATCTCCTAAGCCCTTGATAACATGTGAAGGTTAGGGTTTTTGGTGGGCTTGATGGTTCCATAGGTGATATGATGTGGTTTTAAGGAACAAGATGCATGACATGACACTCAAGCACATAAGATCCTGGCACGTGGCCTTTGGAGGCCCAATGATCTACTTTTGAGGCTCAACGTCTCATTTCTAGACCTCATGTCACCCTTCTAGGGCATGCTGCCACCCTTTTTAGGGTTTTCTCTTATGTAATTTTATTATTTTCAAATTGTAATGGAAAATAAAGGGGGTCGACCCTCTTTTAAATTGTTGTTGACATTTTAATGTGGACAAATTGGTTTAGATGGCCTCATATAAATAGGGGCCATCTCTTTTTCATTTTCATATCTCATCACTTGAGAATTACATAACTCTTGGTTGAAATTTTTACCCTCCTTGGGAAATTTTCTATCTCTTGTCTCCTATGCAAAATGGAAGGAAATTTTGTCTATTGGTGGAATAAAGGCTAGCGACTTCTCTTGGATGCTTGTTCTTGGCAATTTGGTGGAATATACTTGATAAGTAAGGGTTTTGCATGCTTATATCTTATGGATTAAGTGAGGAATTTCTGCAATTTTGTGTTTGTCTTCTTGATTTCAAGGTCATTTTGTCAAACCCTTGGAGTATTATAAGGAAATACACCCTCCATCAAGGAATTTCTCTCTATTATTATTGAAAAGGCTTAAGGATTGCTACACAGAGTAAACGGGCTTACACCATTGTAGCAAGACCTTGACAAGATTTATCTTCTCTAAGGAGTAAAAGGGATGACACCCCTACAAGATTGTTAAACCCTAGATTAAAGCAAGAGACTCCATTACCCAATATATAAGACACTAATATTTGCATTTGAGATTGAATAATATCATATTGGTAAACATGAATTTTGAGATATTGAATTGTTCAAGTTTGGAATTAAATTCTATATGCTTTTAGCTATCTTGTGCCATAGGGGTGTCTTGATTTACCAAGTGTTTGAGTTGTTGTAACAAGTATTATAGTAACAAGTATGATTGGAATCATCTCAATCAGACATTTCTATCAAAAGTTATGATAGTTTTAAGTGAACATACCTTTGAAACCATGATTTGGAGTCTGTCCTCCTAGCCGACCTTACTTATGATGTATCTTTACAATTTCTACCCTTATCAGTCTGAAATTGAAACCTGTAGTACTATGAAATTTCTTCTCTGCAATTCCATAGGTCTGACCAAAATTGGATTTGCCAAGTGGAATTTATGGTACCTTCCCCACACCTTGTTGATTTTTGGCCTTTCTAGGAGATTGCACTTGTATAGCATGCCTCGCAAAAAATAATTGATATAAAATTTTGAAACTTTTACCATAAATACTAAATACCATCCAATATCTAATGCAACTGGTCTCACTTAATTTGGATACGCTAGGAAGAAGTTATGACTGTTTTACTTAGAGCACCTGTCTGAGACTAGTCAATAGGACTAATCAGATACCTTATCTTCCACAGAGTGTATATATGAAAGTACAATGACCCAGAAGCTAAAATTTGTACCAAAGGTACTCTGATAAGTATTCTAAATATTCTCTAGGTTTTTCCTTCTGAAAATGCTCCAATAAAAAGTTATACTGAAAATGAAAAAATGACTATCTTGAGGAGAAAAACCCTAGGATTGGTGCTCTGATACCAAATGTAATGATCCAAATGCTCAAAATATCAGAAAATAACAGAAGTACACACCATGTACATAATTTCAATGTGGATCACAACTCCAATATAGATAAGTTACACAATAACTCCTTAAAGAATAGGGGAACCCCCTCCAAGTAACCAAATACCATTCATCGTTCCCAATTCCCCTCTCCAAATAATGAATACATGATCTCTTATATATAATTGTTCACAGTTGTACATGAGGCCACTTTACTACTAGGTCAACCCCATTACATATATATTTACACATTACATGTATATTTAAGCCCATATATGCCCCCCCTTGTGGTCATATCATATACCTTTAGCCATATATATGCCCCCCTTGGGTCATAACATAGTACCCTCCTTAAAACATATTTGTCTTCAAAGCTTTGCAATTAAAGAATTCACATGTGATGAAACCAAGTAATATGATTTTCTTATGTTCCTTCTTTCTTCATTCCATTGTTGATGATCTATCCATCCAAAATCAATTCTTTTCTATCTCAATCCTTGGTGTCTAATTGATGCATATATTTCTTTTGTTTGATTCCATGTGTTTTTGTTGTAGCTTCTCCAATTTGTAGTGGTTGTTGGTCTCTGATAATAACTTGTTGAAGAGTAGTTTGGTGATGAATTTTTCCATGAATATTGACAAGTATTCCATATTCTTCCTTCATAATGTTGATATCCTCCTTCTTGTCTTCCTTGAAATGTTTCCTGGTAATGAGGGTGTCGATATGGTTTTACATTTGACGGTCTTCCTTCATTTTGCACACCCATTTCATCTATATTATTTTCCGAGACAATAACATCCTTGATCATCTTTGCTTGGTCCTTTATTAATCTAGTCTTGGATATAATACCATCATATTTGGCATGTACATCATCTATATGGAGTTCAACTTCTTCAAGTATCTTCTGTTGACCTTCTTGAATTTTGTCTTCTTTCTCCTTTTGAAGTTGCAAGGTGACCCCATCTATCAAATTCTGACGTCCTTCTTCAATTATGGCTTGCATTTCTAACTTTACCTCATCCGTATTTAAGGATTCCTCAACCTTCTTGAAAATTTCTTCTTGCAGTCTTTTGGTAGATTCTTCATCCAAGACCCTTCTTTCTTCTTTATTTTGACAATTCTTCTTTTATTATTTCAATCTCGTAACCTCATCCAATAAATTTTTATTATGGCTTCGTAATCTATATATCTCTTCATCTTTCTTTTTCAAATCTTCCATTGACTCATCATTTTCCCACTTTGATTTACTATTCTTTTCTTACTTTAATTTCTTAACCTCCTTAATGAGTGATTCATGAAGGGATCATATATTAGATATCTTTTCAACCTTGTTCTTAATCTCTTCCCTTTCTTCTTTTAATTCATCTTGAATTCTATACAATTCCTCCAATTTTGTATCCCTAATCCATTTATCTAAGAAGAGTTTTTCAAATTCTTTCCATGTGCAGTGCTATCTAGTATATTGATCAATACTCATCCACCACTTCCAATATTCATCAGAAAAATATTTTTTTTCCTTCAAAGGATTCATATTGTATTCTTTTACCAACCTCAACCATTCCATAGGATTGATTTCATATTTATCTTCATCTCTTGTAAATTTAGGTATTTCCATTGATTCTTAATTGAGGTCTAATCCCAAACATCAAATCACAACCTCAATATATTAAGGATAAAGATATCAAATAGTTATAATACTTGTTCCAATATGATATTTTATGTGTTATATTTCCAATGGATTTTGAATCATCTCAATCAGACATTCCAATCAAAAGTTAAGATAGTTTTAAGTGAACATACCTTTGAAACCCTGATTTGGAGTCTATCCTCTTGGATGACCTTAATTATGATATATCTTTGCAATTTCAGCCCTTCTTAGTCTGAAATTGTGACCTGTAGTACTATGAAATTTCTTATCTACAATGACACAGGCATGACAAAAACTAGATGTGCCAAGTGGAAGTTATGGTAACTTCCCCACACCTTGTTGATTTTTTGCCTTTCTAGGATATCACACTTGTATAGAATTCCCGGCGTAAAATAATTGATATAAAATTTTGAAACTTGTACCATAAATACTAGATACTATATACTATCTAATGCAACTAGTCTCACTCAATTTGGATACTCTAAGAATACATTATGATTGTTTTACCCAGAACACCTATTTGAGACTAGTCAATAGGACTAGTTAGATACCCTATCTTCCCCATAGTGTATCTCCAAAAGTAAAATGAACCAGAAGCTAAAATTCATACCACAGGTACTCTGATAAGTGTTCTAAATATTCTTCAGGAATTTCCTTCTGAAAATGCTCCAATAAAATGTTATAGCGAAAATGAAAAAAATGACTATCTTGAGGAGCAAAACCCTAGGATCGGTGCTCTAATACCAAATGTAATGATCCAAATGCTCAAAAGATCATAAAATAACAGAAGTACACACCATGTATAGAATTTCAATGTAGATCACAACTCTAATATATATAAGTTACACAATAACTCCTTAAAGAATAGGGGAAACCCCTCCAAATAACCAAATACCATTCATCCTTCCCAATTCCCCTTTCCAAATAATGAATACATGATCTCTTATATATAGATATTCACACTTAAACATGAGTCCCCTTTACTACTAGGCCAACCCCATTACATATATATTTACACATTAAATGTATATTTAAGCCCATATATTCCCCCCCTTGGGGTCATATCATATACCTTTAGCCATATATATGCCCCCCTTGGGTCATAACAAAATCATACTAGAACCAGAAACAATTCTTGAAACAAGGATTAAACAATTGAGAAATCAAGCAATTAAAGAGTACCTCGTCAAATGGAAGAACCTACCAATGGAAGAGGTGACATGGGAGGATGAATTCTTCTTATTCTTCTTATATAAGCACCCATGGTTAGTCAAGTGTTGATGAAACAATTGTTTGAAGGGGAGGGGCATGTTAAGCCCTAGACAAAGCCCCATGTTATGTATAAAACCCCTTATTGAATTATTACATTTCTTTTGTTATATTTGTATGTAGGATAGAACCCCTTCATTGCACCCTTTCATTATAATTGTACCCTTTGTATCATATATATATACCAAGGAGATCTAGTCTTAGGATCATCATATCTCATATTGTACATTCAATATATTGTAAAAGGAGGTTTCCCCCTCGAAGTGGACTGTTACTCATTGATTTTTTTTTATCATTATCAAGGCGGTTCATACAAATCATCGATAAGATCATTAATTGCTTCTTGTGTTGTATGAACTCATCTAAGAAGTTATGGTTCTAGTGTATATTCATGTTCAATGGACACAACTAGAGGAAGGTGACCAAGGGGAGGTGGATTTTCATCTTCACTATCATCATATAAAGAAGAAGGAACCATAATAGGAGCACTAAGAAAAAAGTTGGGAATAAAAGATGGTACATTCACTAAATATGTCACAAACATTGAATTAGGCTCATAGGTTGAGATAATTTCATCAAACTTAATATCTCTCCTAATAATAATTTCATTGGAATGAGGTTGAAAAAGTCTATAACGTTTTACATCTTCAAAATATCCAACAAAAATACACTTCTCACTCTTTGGTTGTAATGTTTTCCTTTTCTCATCATAACTATGAGCCTATTCTTCACTACCAAACACACAAAAGTGGATTACATCTAGTTTAATTTTTCTTCATACTTATTTTGGTGTTATATCTTTTAAATCCTTTTTGGGAGTGTGATTTACTATGTAATTGGAACAATTAATGGCTTATGCCTAAAAATGAGAACTTAATCCCTTAGATTGGATCACACAATTTTTCATTTCCTTTATCGTGCAATTATTTATCTCAGGAACACCATTTTTTTGTGGTGTATATGGAACAACACATTGTCAGTGTTTCATGGAAACCTGCACAGGAGACCTAGGTAAAGCATACACAAACAAAGCTTATCAAGAAAAGTAAGAGAGATACAATATGAAGAATGAAAATCAATGTATATTATGATTTGTTCAATGAGTGAGTGATATTCACTCATATAGGCAATGACATCCTATAATTAGGAATGCATACATAATAGTGATGGTATAAAATCAAAAAGTCTAAAATAGAACTAGTCAATTAACTCCCACTAAACTAGTGTGCCGAAAATAGAAATTTCTCCAACACCCCCCCTGGACATCACTATGGAGTAAAAAATAAGTCTCGGCTACTAGGCCATATTAGGTACTCATGTACAATGAAACTAACGAACACTGAATAAAAATGAGGAAAGAGGAAAACCACATGGGAACAAACCCCCCCCTCAAAAGACAATGCATCAAAAGAAGAAAAGGAAACTACTAGGCAATTGTGTTCTTCACTGCAAGACGACCCCACAAAGTCTGAAACTTCCGCTCAATGAAGGTCTTGGTGAATATGTTAGAATTTTTTTCAAAGGAAGGATAGAACTACAAATCAATGATCATGTCATGTACTAAATCTCTGATGAAATGCATGTGGACCTCAATGTGTTTGGTTCGCTGTCGCTGTACTGGATCTCTACAAAATCTCAGTGTACTTTGATTATCACACCATATGATAGTCGGATAGTGAAACTAGATCCCAAGCTCGGTAAGGAAGTGTTGAAGCCAAAGTGTCTGAATGACATAGTTGACTACTCCTCTCTACTCGGCCTTTGCGAAAGATAAAGCAATGGTTGTTTTCTTCTTACTTGACCAACAAGTTGGGTCTGACCCCAAACTGAGAGTGTACCCAGACGTGGACTTGCGATCTATGCCATCACCAACCCAATCTGAATCTGTGAAGCCTATGAGATCTAATGCCCAACAAACTGCATAATGAATCCCACAACTCATGGTGCCCTGCACATATCTGAGGATGCGCTTGGAATCCTTCCAGTGTAGATCATGGGGTTCCTGCATGTATATGGAAACTGCTCCTATCACATATGAGATATATGGATGGGTGTGGGTGAGATATAGAAGACTCCCCACCAACTGTTGATACAAAGTGCTATCCACTAGTGGTGTATCCCCGCCATCCTTAAGTCTGATCCCAGATAAGAAGGGTGTAGGTGCAAACTTACATTTTGTCATGTGGAATCTATCCAGAAGATCCCTGACATACTTATCCTGAGAAAGTTTGATGCTGGAAGCATCCTGACTGATCTCAAGACCAAGAAAAAAGTGTAGTGGACCCATGTCCATCACATAGAACCTGTCATGAAAAATATATTTGACCAAAGAAATGGATGAAGCAGAGCTACCAGTGATCAAAAGATCATCAACATAGAGTACTAAATTCATCATAGAGTCAGTAGTCCTCAACATGTACACATTGGAATCATATTTACATCTAACAAAGTCATGTGAAAGCAAGTAAGAATCCATCTTTGCATACCGTGATCTAGGTTCCTGCTTGAGGCCATAGAGAGACTTCTTTAGTCTACATACTAAAGATGAATTCTGAATGAACCCCTGTGGTTGCTCCATGTAGATCTCCTTTTAAAGATTAGGATGAAGAAAAGCATTCTTCACATCCATATGGTGAACTTCCCATGCTTTGGCTACTGCAATTGCAAGAGCCAAGCGAATGGAGTCCATCTTTGCTACATGAGGAAAGGTCTCATCATAATCTATCCCAAGAATCTGCTGAAATCCTTTTGCAACTAATCTGTCCTTGTACCCACTCACCTAACCATTTGTTGCTCTCTTGGTCCTATAGATCCATTTTCATCTGACAAGTTTCCTCCATGGTGGAAGTGGAACCAGATCCCAAGTCTAATTCTCTAGGAGAGAGTCATGCTCCTCCTGCATGGATTCTTCCCATAGTGGATTTCCAATAGCCTCAATGTAGGTATGTGCATCATAAGATTGAACCATATAACAATTCATGGGAATCCCTGGTTCAAAAGCTGAAAGTACATGAGAAGGATCCACATGCTAAGATCGAGTCCTCCTCGAATCCAATGGATCCCCTATAAGGTTTCCTACTACCTGAAGTGTGGATTGTACTCACTTGGACATTTTCTGAATATCTAACCCTGGCTCCTCATTTGGTTGTACTACCTACTCATCTGCATGTACAAAATCCTCTGAATATGTGTCTGAATATGTAGCATCTGAGTGTGTGGAATCATCATCTCTGATGTCTGGAACTGATGGAAGCACAAGAGTCTTTTCATGTTTCACTGGAGGTGCATGCAAAGGATTCTCCTCAAGCTGAACACTGCACTTAATGATGAGTCGGTTTATAGAGGGATCAATTAATATATACCCCTTCACATCATCTAGATATCCCACAAAGATGCAAGGTGTGCTATGTGTATCTAAGTCTTTCCTCTTTTCATAAGGAATATGGGCCCATGCTCTAGATCCAAAGATGCGGAAGTGTGTGACATCTGGTTTGTCACCTGTCCAAGCCTCAAAAGGTGTCCTATCCTCAACAACTTTGTGAGGTGCTCTGTTTTGTATGTAAGCAACACAGTTAAGTGACTCAACCCAAAGCTTGTAAGGAAGTGATCTTGCATGCAACATGCAACTGGTCATCTCCTTGAGAGACTTGTTCTTCCTTTCAACAACTCCATTCTGCTGTGGAGTGTATGGAACTGTGTGTTGCAACTGGATACCAGCTTCATGACAAAGATTCTGAACATATTTGTTGATATACTCCCCCCCATTGTCTGTACTAAGGATCTTGATTTTCTTCCTAGTTTGTATCTCAACTAGAGCTTTAGTCTTTGAGATGCTCAAAAACTTCAGACTTTTGTCTGAGAAAATAAACCCAAGTATAACGTGAGTAATTATCGATAAATGTAAGAACATACCTTGCTTTGTTGATGGATGGATGTGGAAATGGACCCATGAGATCACTGTGAACAAGATCCAAAGAAGAGGATGCTCTCCTTGCCTTCCCCTTTTCAAACTTCTCTTCAGGATTATTGCCAAGAATGCATCCTTCGCAAACCCCTTCAGAAAAGTGAATGTCTAGCAAGCCTTTGACCATTCCTTGCTTAAAAAGTCGTTGCATGTACCTAAAATTTATATGACCAAATATCTCATGCCATACTCTACTACTATCATTAGCATGTGTAAGTAGCAAAGAGGAGTCATAGTCAGTAAACTCAGTGAACTTATACAACCACAATTTGTGATCTACCTCACGCAATGCAATAATGAACTATCATGCATGTCAAGTACAATAACTGAATCTGATGTAAATTGAACCCTTTTACCTGTTTGAGTGATGTGATAAACTGAGAGAAGATTTATACAAATATTTGGAACATGTAAAACATTCTCAAAACTTCCATTAGGGAATTCCACTCTTCCCTCTCCTGCAACTGCTATTGGAGTATCATCCCCCATGCGAATAGGAGGTCCAGAGCATGAAATCAAAGAAGTAAAAACTTCCTCTTTAGCTGCCATATGATGGGATGCGCTAGAATATATAATCCATGAATCAAATGAGGAATTAATTGCAACCAAAGCATGATGATTACCTTTCTTAGGAGCATGGTCTTCTTCCTTCTTCTTCTTGGCTCCTTCAGGAATGAAGTCTCCAAGTTTATTCTTCTGAAGTACATGTGTCATAAGATCGATCTGCTTCTTCATGCATGTGGATTCTTCATGATTGGGTTTATTGCAATATGTGCACTACTTTCCCTTCTTCTTCTTCCCTTTGGAATTTTAAGAATCTTTGGAACTTGAAGAATCCTTGTAGGGTTTGGAATATCCCTCCTTCTTTGACTTTGGATGTAATAGCTCCTTTCGTTTATGCTTCGATTTCTGATTGGATGACCCTTTTCCATCATGCATGGTGAGTGCATGTGATTTGGGATCTTTCATGAGGCCCATATGTATGAGTTTTGTCTGCTCTTGTGTGAGAGACTCAATGAACTAAGCCATCGTAGGCATTTTCCAATTTGCTCCCAAAAGACATCTGCCAGAATGGAAATTGGAGACATATACAACGTATTATGATCCTAGCTTGGCCAATATTGTTAGAATAAGTTGTTTCTCTTGTGTAGACTTGTCAATACCACATCCACCCAAGCTCAATATCAAAGACTTAAATTTATTAAATAAATCCAATATATTATCAAAACTTTTAGGATCTAAGGTATTCAACTCTACCTCAAGCATATGACCTCGCATCTCATCCTGCTTTCCAAAGAGTCCTTCCAAGGTGGTCCAGATCTTGTTGGAGTCTTGCATGCAGAAACATGAAACCATAAATCAGTGGATATTAACTCAATAAGTAGTCCCATGGCCTCATCCTTACGGTTCGCCCATCTGGTCTTCTCAAGCGTTGATGTAGGTTCTGTTTCTCTCACCATCGTCAAATTATACAATCCTTTTCTTTTGAGTTCGAATGCGGCCTTCAGATTCCATTCAAAATAGTTGTGTGGTGTGAGTATTATCACCAAACTTGATTGAATAAGTTGCATCGCCTCCACCCTTGCTATTGATTATGAAAATATCCTGAAAACCTAGATCATGGATTTCGAGATATGACAGACGATTTTATGGCAGGTATATATATGATAAAAACAAATATATCTCCTAAAATGCGATGTGGGTTTTGGAGATTTTTGGTGAGCATGAGCATCCCTATGTTATATGTCTCTGGTCCAAATTTCAGCCCAACCCAAATCAAAGATTTCAAGATATGGCTATTTTACTGCAGAAAACCAATTTTTTGGAGGGAAGCTGAATCGTCGCACCCTAAAGAAGGATACAGTGCGACGATGCTGAATCGTCACACCCTAGAGAATGATAAAGTGCGATGATTGTGAAAAACTGAATTGTTGTACCTTGGGTTAAATCGTCACACCCAATTTAAATCGTGGCACCCTTTGATAGGAATAGGCTGCGACGATTCCAATCATCGCACTCTTCGATAGGGATAGGCTGTGACGCTGGTAGAAACTAGGTTTACTCAATCCTCTTTCACTCTTCTCTGGCTTATCTGGGTTGCTCCAAGAAGCTTGACTCTGATACCATGTCAGTGTTTAATGAAAACCTGCACACGAGACCTAGCTAAAGTATACACAAACAAAGCTTATCAAGAAAAGGAAGAGAGATACAATATGAAGAATGAGAATCAATGTATATTATGATCTGTTCAATGAGTGAGTGATATTCACTCATATAGGCAATGCCATCCTATAATTAGGAATGCATACCTAATAGTGATGGTATAAAATTAGAAAGTCTAAAAAAGAATTAGTTAGTTAACTGCCACTGAACTAGTGTGGCGAAAATATAAATTTCTCCAACACACATTTCATCTAAATGCCAAAAGCAGTGGAGTAAATTGTGAAATTTTTGTTAATATATTCACTTCCATCATATGTTCTTAACTTTTAAAGTTGATGTCTAGATTGTTTTTCTACTAGGGCATTGTAGGCCAAAAACTTATCAAAAACTTCATTCTTAAGCTTTGAGAAATAAACCCAAGTGCATATGGAGAAGTCATGAATGAAAGTTAAGAATTACTTAATCCAGAGAAAGGTGCAAAAGGCATCCCAACCACATAAATCACTATGAACAAGTTGCAAGGGGGTTGAGGTGTGTCAATAGGCACATTTGTCAAAATTGTCTCGATGATGTTTATAGAGAACACAACAAGAAAAAACAATATGTCTGCAAGAATGAGAGGAAGAACAATCACCATATTCTGATTACATAGTTTCTATAATGAATCATAGTTTATATGATCAAATCGTTCATGCCAAAGTTTTCTCAATAATTATTATGAGAAATAAAATCATATGAACGAGACGATGACCCAAAGTTGTCAAATCTATACAATTTAGTAACATCAACCATTATAGTTGCTAGGGCATGCTTAAGATTTTTTGAATCCTTAATTATAACTTCGTGAGGTGAAAAATGTATCGTTTTACCTTCACTTGAGTGAGTGATTTGATACATCGATAGAAGGTTGTAGGAAAGGCTTGGAACACCCGATACATCATTAAAATAACAATAATCTAGTTGAACTATTACAAACCCTACAACACTAAGTATTTTTTCATCACCAATAAATATTTGTTTAGTGTTTGATGGATCTCGGTGACCATCCACCTTTTCCACTGAATCATCATTTTGAGCCCGTGGTTTTGATAAACCATGACATTCACCCTTTTGGTGGGGAATGGATTGTAATGTCATCTTCCTTTGTTAATTACAGACATCATGCAATGGTCTTATATACATGCTTACATCATAGAATTAATGCACCAGATCCCATTAGAACTCTGCAGTTAAGCGTGCTCGGGATAGAGTAGTACTGGGATGGGTGCCTGAGAAGTCCTAGTATTTTACATGCCTATGGAATTTTATAAACTTAGTCCAATTTATCCCACATGCATCATGGGCATTGTTATCCTCTCACTCTCTCATATATAATTGAGGTGAAGGAGGCCCTTTAAGTATGCAATGGAGTGTGACGTAAAGCTTCTTGTGAATGAAGTGTAGCCAACATCTCTTTCTTTTTAGAGATAAGCTACCCCATTTTTCCAGTTTTTGTCTACAATTGTTTTCTATCTTATTCAGTAATAGAAGTTGGGTTTCACTATATTTTTGTGTTCCCTTCTATATTTTTGTGTATTTCATTATTATATCTTGGTTATATTTCTGCCTTCATGTTGTTCTCAAAATAACCTGGATCAGTGGTATTAGAGTAGGATGCTCCTTGTCATTTCTTAGAGCAGGTCAGGGTATAGAGAGTTGGTTCTTGAGCTAGTTTCGCTTGAGGACAACTGATCTCTCCAACCCAAGTGACCTCCCATGGTGGAAAAAAAAGAGAGATGACAAAGCAAGAGATCCTTTCAAGACGTTGCTGGAGGAATCCCTCGTGCGACAGAGGAACAAGATGATGGATAACTTTGCTCAGATCCTTCGAAGACTACCAATGGTTGTAGCTGAGGCATATTCGACAAGAATCCATTTCGCAAGTGCGAAACTCTTCAAGGTACAAGTCAATTTTGATATCCCCTTATTTGAAGGCCAGATAGATGCAGATGCTCTAGAAAAATGGTTGAATCTGCTAGAAGGTTATTACTTAGTCCATAATTTTTCTGACAATGAAAAGATCACCTTTGCGCTTCTTAAATCCCTCCCCCATGTCATAGCTTGGTGGGAAGGTTACTGGGAGAGGTACACCACAAATGAATCTACACTATTTGGGAGAAAACCCACTTGGGCAGCCTTTGTGGATTCCCTAAAGGAGGAGTTCTACCCTATCAGAAACTATGATGACCAGTACATGAGATGGACAACTCTGCATCAGAGAAGAGATCATATGGTGTCAGAGTACACCAACATATTTCATACCTTGCACTCAAAGCTGGGTATCAAAGACTCCAAGCGACACCTGGTTTTGAAGTACCGCAATGGTCTACACAGGTACATCCAAACAAAGATAGATTTTCTAGACATCTCCTCATTGGGAGTTGCTTATCGATATGCAATCAAAATTGAGCAGAAATTCAAGCAACAGAGTAAGTGGGAGAATCATGGAAAAGGAAAATCTAACTCACATAATGAAGGACAGATCAAGGAAGGCCAAACTCAAGAGAGCCAACTCCATATGTAGAGAAAGAAGGGTAACGAGAAGTCTAAGAAAGACACCAGAAAGTGGCATGAGTTTCACAACAACCCTTGGAATAACACTGATGAATGCTACTCAATACAATCATTGGTGGCCAAGCTCAAAGATAAAGATCCAAACCCTAACTTGGACCCTGATTTAGAAAATGATAAAAGGAGACAAATCATTGATGCAGAACTCACTGCTACTGTCGCAACTACAACAATCCAACCAGAAGAGGTTCATGAGGAGGGGGAGTGACTCTTCAATTCACAGATGTGGGTGAAGGGGACCCCACTGCATTTTATTGTTGATATCAAAAGCCAAAAGAAAATCATCTTAGCAGAGGTTGTTAATTACAGACATCATGTAATGGTCTTATGTACATGTTCAACATAGCGTTAATGCATCAGATCCCATTAGAACTCCACAATTAAGTGCGCTCGGGATAGAGTAGTATTGGGATGGGTGCCTGGGAAGTCCTAGTATTTTACATGCCTATGGAATTTTATAAACTTAGTCCAATTTTGTAACGACCTCCTCGTTACGACAACCATTCTAGTGACAGGGAAATTTTTTTATTTATTTTTTTCTTTACAGTGTGTGCACGCATGTAGAAGTAACAACACGCTAACTGTGCGATGCCCTGGACAACCGACAAGACGCGACCACGATATTCATCACAAGAAGACTAAAGGCACACGATGAGTAACTGCATCAATAAACGACCATAGGCATAAGGTGCACAACGCAAACATTTAGCGACAAAGTAAAACTGACCACAAT
>ML778397.1:2163876-2189179 GCA_009831015.1 Picea engelmannii
AAAACAAATGAATTATATTTTTTTGCTAAATATTTAAAAATAGTGTTATTTAACTAAAATTATTTTCTATGTATTGAAGTAAATGTAAAAAATGTGTTAAAAAAGATGTTTTCCACTATATTTAAAAAGTATGGAACCATAAATTAATTAATGACACATAATTATATGAAAAATCTTAATTTAAAAAAAAATGTTGTACAACATTTTTAACAATTTTTTTTTGTTTGTTAGTTTGTCCGTGACATGTGGGACTAACCTGTGGCTAAGAAACCGTGACTCAGGGGCATCTAAGCCGTCAAAATCACCCGGGAATCGTACTCGGCCTGAGCCACACCAACCCTTAACATGGCTGGATTTTTTGTCCCCACAGGTCTCGAATCGGTGACTTTAACATCATGGAACGTCTTAACAACACACTCCGTCACCGAATGTCCTACAGCTCGGGGACTACAACATTTTTAACATTGGATGAAGCATGGAAATATGATTAAAAACACCATTGAACAAAAAAAAATAGAATTTTTTTTTAAATATATGAAAAAACATCGTTGAGAAAAAAAATTGAACAATTTGAAAATAGATGAAAAAACAAGCATTTAAAAAAAAAGTGGAAACATTATGTATCAGAAAATTTAAAATATCAAAAAACCACCTAAAATGGGAGGGGGATGCTACCAGTAGCACCATTTTTAAAAATGGGGTAAAAAACTTGATCCCCCCAAAAATGAGAACTCTGTAGAGTTCTCGTTAATCTCGTTAAGTTGGTAACTATGTTTAAGATTTATAAAAATACAATGAACTACTTTTGAACTTCATGTTCCTGAGTTATGCCTCGGTGCTGGTCCATTTGGATCTCCTTGCCTTCATCCAACTAAATAGGATTTGAAGGAGTTCCACTAGGATTTAGAAAGTTGTCATTCTCATCCTCATTAACATCTTGATTCTCTGAGTAGAGGTGAATAGTGAATTTAATATTGAAGATTTATTTGCAAAGGATGTCAAATTTTGTATCCATCACATGTAGCTTATGAAAAATATCCTGATATAGGCTTCCCCCTTCTTCAACTAACTGAGAGATAAAAGCCTTGTTGAGACAATGTAACTCTGTTAACTTGAAAAATTTGGTGTCACAGGGTCATAAATCCAACCATCAAACCTAGCTTCTATCTGGTGTTTGGAGATTTTATGGCATTTGTTATTGATAAGTGTTTTATGTTTTCCATTTGTTCCTCAGTGTCAACAGAGAATCGAGTGTGGTAATCCTCTTATTCTTGCAAACCCTCTGTGTGGACCCTAGTTTTGGCCAGGGGTTGAGTTACCTTTGACCATTCCATGTTTTTTGTTAGGGGCATGGGCCTTGTTATCAAACCTAATGATTGGAAGTTGGGCATTGGTAGTAGAGGTAAGAGGCCACCAACAAATTGAGGATGTGTCAAATTGGGTTTCAAAGAGGTTAGAATGTCCCACCAGTGGGTTTCTAGGCAAGGAAGGACGATATTCCAAGAGATTGAAGGAAGTATCCAAGTCCTAGAATCAATATTGAGGGCAGAAATATACCCGAAAGAAGTTGACGAACTATTCAATGAGAATGAGGGGTAGGGGTCTAAAATTGCAGAGGTCGCAGTTCTTCCTTGCCCAAGTAGGATAGTACACTCTGAGTTGGATGCAAAATTAAGCCAGGCAACAATTGGTGAGAGTGAAATAGGGGAGATAGACAAAACAAGCCTCAGTAACCCCAATGAAATAGATTAATATCCCCACCAAACAAATTTTACCAAATTCCAATTCAGAATGAAAATGTGAGCTAAGTAACAAAGATCAACTGTGGCCAGTAGAAAAGACCTTCGACAATTTAAAGTAGAGGACTAGTAAAGGAGTTTCAAAATGCTAACCACCCAATAACAATGCTAGTTGCAGATGCCACACCATGAACCAACTCTCTTAACTCTGAATCTCCTATGTAAACGCTTCCCATCCAAAATTTCTCCTTTCATAAGCTCAATTTTGAGTTTAAATTGAGACATTCTAACTACCGTCGTGACAATTTGAGGTCTTGTTAGGCTGGTTACGTTATACCCTGAACTATTGTTCGCACACTCATGGTAGTAGGTGAAATCCGTCATGCCCAACCCACTATGCATGTTCATTACCTTGCTTGTCTTGTGTTGCTTCAGGAGGCTTCCATGCACATGGGAGGCGTTTTGAATCCAACCCACATTATGAGACTTAGCCATGCATGAGCACCCCATCCACCCCCCAGGTGAAAATAAAGTCATGTTGTAACTTAAAGTTTCATGATTTTTTTCAAAAAATAACTTAATGAAAAAAATACTTGAACTTGACTTCTTAATTTAATAAATTAACTTTTAGCCAAGTGGGTTATTATAAAAGATATGGAAAATATTAGAAAAAGGGAAAGGGGGTCTTTGTCTATTTATTTATACACTTTTCCTCGAAGTGTGTGGTTACCTAAAAAGCCCTTGTTTTTGCTTGCAAAAATTAAACACAACGACACACAAAAACAAACCTTTTTTTTGAAAAACAAATCCAAAACTTTATAAGTTTGGGGTTTGATCTTGGTTATTCTACTTGGAAAATGCAAGTCTTCTCTTGGTTTATGATTTGTCAAAAAATAGAAAAAACCGCAGGGAAAAGAGAATATGTGGAAAATAAAACATTTTCTGTTGTGTTTTTTATTTGTTGAAATTACACAAAGCATAGGGAAAAGAACATATGTAGATAGGAAATGGAGCAAACCAAAAATAAAATTAGAAAAGATAAAATGAAATATTAACACAAAATGAAACTGTATACCTCTGAAATGAAATGAGATTTAAAACACTGAAATGAAACTGTATACTTTTGGATCTGATATAAATAGTCACATCTTAGGAAATAAAAACCTTTTCGGGTGAAACGAAAAGAGTTTTCAACCAAAAACATTGCTCCAAATGCATCATAATGGTTCTCTTGGCGTAAAAATGATCAGAATTTAGAATCCTTTTGGTGCATGCAATGACACATGTCATAATGTTGATCAACAATGAGATAAACTCTTCATAAGTTCTTTGATACTGTTAAATCCTAGGTCTTCACCTCTTCCTTCTACTCCTCCATCAACCCATCCATTTGAAAGCCTATTTTTTACTTAGTTTCTCTTCAATGGTGTGTTAAGTCATTTTAATTTGTTTTTATCTTCCTATTTGTTTTTCATCATTTCCTTTCTCTTTATAAGATTAATACAAGTCATGATTTGAATTGAATAAGACACATCTCCATTGGTTATGTCACTATTGGGTTGCAAACAGGTTAACTTAGGCCTTTTGATGCAAAAAGGCATTGATTGCAAGAATGCCCCTATTCTTGCAAACAACATAAAACACGATGTTTTATGAGTTTTAACGTTCAGAAAATATTTAAAAGTTTGAATAAAGGTGTCTTGGCGCCTCACATGCGTTTTCATCTCCCTTTGCACTTGATATCATGCATGTTTCCATCAGTTTAACCATCATTACAAATTTCGTGCTAAGGATCATGCATGTTTGTGCCTTGATTTGTTATTATTGCAGGGTCGTGTGTGGTAATTATTACAGCTGGTAATTAAGCTCAAGAAAACACATACTTTTAATCATCGCCCTCCATAGAATCAAATGAGTAGCAATGGTGTCACCCCGAGAGCATTGGCAATTGAACAAAACAAAACCAATGGGACTTGAACTGTTCAAAGCAATACCATAAATTAGATATATGTTTATCAGAGCAGAATGGTTTGATTTCATCTGTGCTTTCAACAAGCATCACACATGGGTGTCCCTACTTTTCGCACAAAACTTCGATGGGTTTCAAACCCAACTCAAGGATACCACCATTCATATTACCGAGCATTTCATTTATGGGGCATGCACTCTCTTAGTTAGTGGGGAGATATGGTTTAAAAAGGGTAAGCTGCCAGTTGAAGTCTACAATAAATTTATGGTGGCAGAGCACCAAAACCTTGATTGGAGCCAGGGTATATCAATCTTGTGGATTAAAGAAGAATGGAGGGGAATTCTCACTGCAGTTCAATGATACCTCATAGTATAATTCTGTAGGTTTAAAGGAAGAAGGACAAGGAACTGATCAACAACAAGAAGAACAAGAATCTAATCAACAGTAAAAAAAACATAGGGAAAAGGAAAGCAACAAAGTTTATATCAGATAGGGAGATGAACAAGCCACCCCAATAGGCCCATTGCCACCTAAAAATTCTGAGGATGCACCTGTGACCACTTCCATGCAATAACCAAATCAAACACTTGAAGGCCGACATGAAAAATTACAAAGAAAGTATCAAAGTTGTAGAAGAAATGTCAAAAGTGTTGATATTATGGTAGCTGCGGGAGGTATTTACCTCCACGTGTGAACCTGACAAGAATAGAAGACTTCGGAAAGAAAGAGAAAACCCTAATGAGTTGGCTAATAACCCTAGAAGTCTTGTTGGCTCAAGAAGATAATTTATATTAGGTTATTAGCCTCCAAGAGAAGAAGTCGACCAGAAATAATAATAATATACTGAACAGACACATATCCAGAAGGAGAAGTCGGCCCTAGCAAATATGGCAGAACCAGTATAAATACAGGGCATCAGTTCTCATTTTGACACATCTCAGAATTGCAGTTCCCAGTTTTGTGCGCACTACAGCTCCGAGTTTGGTGTGCACATGTGGAAGAGGGTTGCAGGTGCAGCTGCAGCAGCAACCGGTTTTCAGTATTGGCTTGACTATCTCTTGGCTAGGGTTTGGACTATCTAATCAGCTATTGTTGGTGTGCTATCCTTGGAGGAAGATGTGCTACACCTTGTTTGGCTATCTAGCCTAGGGTTTGCTTCCGTAATGATTCTCTGTCAAGGTTAAGGTGCTCGGAGGGTGGCTTCGGCCTATGGTTGGGTGACAAGGGTATCGTCAATGGTAAAACGAGCACACCATCTTCTATATTCTAATAGGTTATGGGCCCACACCTCCTTCATTTAGTCTAAACGCTGGAAGGAAACATAGCCACTGGGATATTGAGCTCGTTGAGGAACTACCGCTAGGGTTACTAGTAGAAGCAGCTCCTAAGACACTACCGCTAGGGTTACTAGCAGGAGCAGTTGCAAAAACCCTAATCCTCTCGTTGAGGCACCTTAAGTGAAGAGATTGACCCAATCTCCAGACAAATCAGTGTGCCCTAGCCTAGTGCATCTCCTGATACTCTCAGCAAGCCAAGACGTGAAGTTTGGATTTCTGGTCAAATTTAGGGTTTGACCAAGTCAAACAACCATGATGAAATCTATGAAGTCTGAGAACAAGTTATATGGAGCCTCTAACTTCAGAGCATGGAATAAAAGGATTGACCTCATCCTTGCCAAGAATAAAGTGTTGGATATCGTGAAAGGAAAGATCGTGAAGCCATAGTTTGAAGAAGGAGAAGAGAAGGAACCGCAAAACGTTGCAGTTATTTAGAAGCTTAAAGATGTTGACATCAATGCCATGAGTATCATAGTGGATTCCATAAAAGACCACTTGATACCCTACATTTCCCATCTTGACTCATCGAAGAAGATGTACGATGACCTAACAAATCTCTTCTCAGTCAGAAACATTGGACAAGTTATGAGTCTGAAGAATGAGCTCCTTAACATGAAGATGAATGATGATGACATCATAACATCATACTTTGTAAGGATCTCCCAATTAAGAGATCAACTACAAGCTATTGAAGAGATCACTTCAGAGAAGGAATTGGTGAACATAGTACTCAATGGGCTTCCCAAGACATGGGATGCATTTGCCGCAAGCATGAACAAAAGGAAGGAGTACCCGACATTTGAAGAACTTTTGACTTTTTGTGCTCAAGAAGAATCTAGAATCAATGCAAAAGAGAAACCCCAAAATAAGTACGATGATCAAGCCTTCACAACAAAATTCAAGAACTTCAGGAACAAAAGGAAGTTTGGTTCAAGGAGGAAGCCAAATCAAGAGAAAGACATTTCAAAAGTACAATGCTTCAACTTTCAAAAGTACGGTCACTACAAGAATCAGTGTCCCGAGCTAAAGAAAAGGAAGGAGAAACACGAAGCATTGATTGCCGAAGAAAAGGAACCTACAAAGAAGACTAAGCAGGATGTAAGAGACTTCTTCTTCTAAAAAGGTAACAACACTCCTCTTATTTCTTGTACATATCTTGTTTGCATCATCTCTGTAAATATCTTGCATATCTACAATATGTTCCAAGAAGAACTATACCTATGGAAGAACAAACAAGATGGAAATGGATATCATTAGATAATACACATGAAAATATGAGATACAAATCATGTGGAAGCTATTAAGCCGAATCAATCATGAAGAGACTCAGTAGAAGCAAAGACAGAAAGAAGCCAACAATCGAGAGGAAATTGGAAAAAGACTTATGACGTTTTATAAAAGACAACTAAACGGAAGCATGGACTCTGTTAGATAAGAGAGCCAATTATATATTGCAGAAGACAATAAGGATGTAGATGGAAGCATGGACTTCGTTAGACGGAGGGAGCTGATCATATGCACTCTTACATGAAGCAAGGATTAGGAGGGAGCTAATCCTATGACCCATTGAAGATGATGAAGTATATATATCCATGGTAGCAGTCATGAAAGATAGTACGTGTTCAGTTCAATCACAGAAGAAGACTTCTTCAAAGAGAAGCCTTAAAGTATTCCTAGTTGTCCATCCAGATCCGTGATCCTATGATGAAAGGAAGAAGTGGAATCTCTAGGGCATGTAATCTATAAGAAACTCCATGAACCCAAGAAGCTAAGGAAAAACATGAAGAAGAACATGAAGATTCCAAGAAAGAAAGAAAATCCAGAACAACCAGTCATAATATTAAGAGTCAAAAGATTACCAGCCTGATATGAACTCAATAAAAGCAATCAAGCAGAAGAACTGGAAGTCGTGATGAAGAACAATGTTTGGAAGAATTATGAATGAAATCATTGCGAGATCTAAAACCATAGGTTCTCCCAGATGGAGGGAGAAGACTATGATGATTACTTGTATCAATACACCAAACATATCACTGCATGAGTCATTATATCATCCGCAACATCCATGAGTTGGAGTTCTACATCAGATGAATGCAAAGAATGTTCTCCAGAGAAATTGAATAAAGAGCTTATGAAGAGAAATCTCAAGACTTTGAGGCATACCAGAAAGAGATTCCTGTATGCAGATAGAAGAAGATAACTTGGTGGAGAACCTCCAGTGCACAACAGAAGCATGGTGAAGATTTCCTATAAAGATGACTACTCAGTAGATCAGATCTCATGATAACAGAAGAAGTGCCACATAGATATGTTCTAGATTTCCAACTATGATATACTCTATTGTTCAGATCTACATGAAGCCTTCACAGTGTTCCAGACTAAAGTACATTTGAAATCAAGCATTACATTATCCATGATGAAGTCCAGAAAGGAGAAAATGATTCTCGAATACATATCTCCACAGATGAGCAGATAAGCAAACATTTTGGTAAAGCTTCTATCCAAGATGAAAGAGTTTGCGTACTCAAGCTAGATCTCGTGGAAACAACTTTCGTCTTATTGAAAAAGGAAGAAATGACTCTCCAAGTTAGGAGGGAGCACTAAAAACATTATTGAAGACATTCATCTCTAAAATTGAAAAATAGTCCATCTTGGACAAATGCTTTCCTGTTCGGAAAGTGGATTGAGATTTCTAACGGACAGTGACTTTCCATTGTGGTTAACATGGGAAGTAGTTTGATTGATGATGTATCATAGACATCGACTACCCATTGTGGTTAACATGGGGAGTGGTCTAGGGAAGTCTCTCTTCTTGAGGGTTACTCAAGAAGACTGGCCCGCCTCGCCAGACAATGATTTCTCATTGTGGTTAACATGAGGAATGGTCCGTTTTGGAGGTTGATGCAGGACAATCTTTTCCTCTTATGGTTAATAGAGGAAATGGTCCAGACAATCATTCCTTAGGGTTATACATTCTCTCCAGGGTGCACTTTGATTAGTGTAGGAGGAATGGCCCAGGGTGGGGAATGGTCCAGGCTCAACAATCAGGGACAAACATTCCTTAGGGTTTTCACATTCTCTCCAGGGTGCACGTTGATTAGTGTAGGAGGAATGGACCAGAGTGGGGAATGGTCCAGGACAGACATTCCTTAGGGTTTATGCATTCTCTCTAGGGCGCACTTTGATTAGTGTAGGAGGAATGGCCCAGGGTGAGGAATGGTCCAACCTCAGACATTCCTTAGGGTTTATACATTCTCTCCAGGACACACTTTGATTAGTGTAGGAGGAATGGCCCAGGGTGAGGAATGGTCCAAACTCAGACATTCCTTAGGGTTTATAAATTCTGTCCAGGGTGCACTTTGATTAGTGTAGGAAGAATGGCCCAGGGTGAGGAATGGTCCAGGCTCAGAAATCGGAAACAATCCTTCTTCCTTGTTTGAGAAGAATAGGGCAGATAGCCCATTGCTGATGAGGGAAGATATTCTTTCAAATCTCACAAACGTGAGTGAAAGATTGGCCCAGATGATTCAGTTTATTTTTAACAATAATTTCTGTGCAGGATGGCATCGGATGATTGTTATGGAGACTACCTGTCTCCAGACAATAGAGATATACTACTGTGGTGGATATGTTCCACTGTTCGTGAGATAGATATTCTTTCAGAGCTCACAGATGTGAGTGAAATATTGGCCCAGATAGTTCAGTCTATATCATAACATTGTTTCTATGCAGATTGTTATTAGATGTTTGTTATGAAGATCACATGACAGTAGATGAAGACTACTGTGGTGGATATGTTGCACTATTTTGAGGCAGATATTCTTTCAGAGATCACAGATGTGAGTGAAAGATTGGCCCAGACAAATTAGTTTATATCATAACATTGTTTCTATGCAGGTTTCTATCAGATGTTTGTATGATAGTAGATGAGGACTACTATGGTGGATATGTTCCACTGTTCACAACCATACGTTGTTGATCAAGTACTTATGTGTTACTTGGTGTGGTAGTGTACCACTGGATTGTAGTTATGTACTACTATGAATAGACACAGTTGTGTTCTATCTTTGTTCTAATTGCCTTGAAGACTATCAACAGTTTATTGGAGATAATCATCATCTAGACACATGATGAACAAAGATTTTCCAGACGAAAAATAGTGCAAAGCATTTACTCTTCTTGTATCACTCTATGGTGAGAGTGACTTATCCAACATCATGTCTAATTACTCAGATGAAGTATGGTTTCGAGAGATGATGCAGCTGATGGTGATGGTGATGCTCATGATCTAGTCATGAGATAATCTAGACGACTATATTGATGCTATCAGGTAAATGGTATGTTTTTGTGCTCAAGACCATTACCTATAATACCTCCCTAGCTAGGAGGGAGTGTTGATATTATGGTAGCTGCGGGAGGTATTTACCTCCACGTGTGAACCTGACGAGAATAGAAGACTCTGGAAAGCAAGAGAAAACCCTAATGAGTTGGCTAATAACCCTAGAAATATTGTCGGCTCAAGAAGATAATTTATATTAGGTTATTAGCCTCCAAGAGAAGAAGTCGACCAGAAATAATAATAATATACTGAACAGACACATATCCAGAAGGAGAATTCGACCCTAGCAAATCTGGCAGAACCAGTATAAATACAGGACGCCAGTTCTCATTTTGACACATCTCAGAATTGCAGTTCCCAGTTTGGTGCGCACTGCAGCTCCCAGTTTGGTGCGCACATGTGGAGGAGGGTTGCAGGTGTAGCTGCAGCAACAACTAGTTTTCAGTATTGGCTTGACTATCTCTTGGCTAGGGTTTGGACTATCTGATCAGCTATTGTTGGTGTGCTATCCTTGGAGGAAGATGCGCTACACCTTGTTTGGCTATCTAGCCTAGGGTTTTCTTCCAGAATGATTCTCTGTCAAGGTTAAGGTGCTCGAAGGGTGGCTTCGGGCTATGGTTGGGTGACGAGGCTATCATCAATGGTAAAACAAGCACATCATCTTCTATATTCTAACAAAAAGGTGCTGCCCGAATACTCTGTTTTCCCCTATTTTAGTCATTAGATTTCGGTGCTCCTTCTGAACTGCTGGAGGTGAATTTTTGAAAACTAAAAGAGGTTTTTGTTGGGACCAAGCCCATTCACAAAAAACTCTCTTAGTATTTACACATGTATCACATTTTCGGAGAATCAAAGATATCTTTGAGGCCATTTTCCCCATAAATTCACCAAATTCTGGGTGAGTTTTGTTCTAGTGTTAAAGGTTTATTGTTGTCAAAGGGAAATGAGTTAAGGACTTATGCCAGCTAATCCACCTGTATTCTAGATTGGACTCCATTTTTAGTGTACATGAGAATCCATGCGTAGTCAACTGCTAGCTACAACTTTTGAAAACTTTGTTATGGAGTTGTTCCACTTCAGTTATCAGCTTTAGTTATAGTTGCACTTACAAAGTTTTGTTGCTTTAGTTGAAGGTGCTTCTGCCAATTGTAATAAATGGTCGTTTTATTTTTTATATGAACCCTATTTTTGTTATTGTCGAATTGAGGGGAAGTTTTGAATTGATACTTCAACCCCAGTACACTCAGGTCATAGAAATGTTTACAAATTGTGATGAAGGAGTGATAGTCAAGTTGTTTACAGGGTCTGGTTGTAATGTAAAGTTGAAATTTTGAGTTAGATTCTAGAAAGGTGGCCGAACCCTCTTGGGATAGAGATAAATAGAGATATTTTTTATTGTAATGAGGTTCAGTTTTGGGAGATCAAGCATCAAAATTTTGGCTGGGACTTGAAACATAAGACTGTTAAGTTTCCTACCTTGGTGAATATAATCTTTGGTGACAGATTATGTTTTCTTCTCAAATATTCCGCGTGTTCTTAATCTTATCTAGATGCAAATTGGAAATGTATGCAAAGTGTTGTTTCCCTTCCTTTCAACTATTGTCTCAATGAACTGTTTATTGCTATGCAACCTGATTTCAACTATTGTTTCAAGTAAATAGTTTATTGTAGTACAACCTTGTTTGGATTATTTGTGTCAAGATACATGTTTTAGATATGGAATACTATTTCAAGTCTAAAATTTCATACAACAAGTAACAAACTGTATGCTTGCTTGTATTCCCTTTGTTTTCTTCTTCACATCCTTACTTGCTCATCAAAATGCATGCCACCAACTAAGGGAAGCCTATAATGATATTGTTCGAACAGTCCAACCAAGTTTCTACCCTTGAAAACCTATATATCAACTGACCAACAAATATAATTCATTAAAACCAAATTATTCCAAAACTTGAGGTGGCCTGGCTCTTCCCTTTAGCAGTTAGGTGTATACCTTAGGACCAACATCTTTTGGTGCCATTGCTGGGGAATGAAGTAATCTTTCCCTGGGAGAATGACAACGACCAGATATGGTTTTTGATGGTGAAAAAAATCCAGACACATTTAGACTGTAGATCATTCACCTGACGACTCCATGGTTAAAGAATCCAGTGGCGACTCCACAGTTTCAACAAGTTATATTTTTAGATGGAAGCTATCTTGGCTCGAAGGTTTTCTCCCCTTAATTTCTTTGTTGTTCCTGGTTTTCCAAATGTTGTTCCTAGTATAGATGAGTGGAGTGGTTACTTACCCAGATTTAGAGAAGATAGAGATGATAACCTTGCAAATCATTTGCTTGAATTCCATGAAGTCATGCATCAATTGGGTATACATCATGAGGATGTATTAATGAAAATGTTCATGTACTCATTAGAGGGAGAGGCACGAGAATGGTTCAAATCCTTATCGCCTTCTAGTATATCTTCTTTAAAAGATTTTCATGCTGCCTTTCATAATCATTGCAAGAAATGTTTTTCAGCTGACCTGCTTTTTGAAAATTGTTGTGAAGAATTTGGATCTTATATTCAACAATCAATTATTTGTTCTTCTAGTAGTGAAAATGAAAGGGATATTTCCATTGAAGAAGTGGAGGAAGATTCAATTACATACGAATCTTCTTCTAATTATTTTATCCAGAAAGATGATGTTGGGCATTACATTAAGGATGAAATTAATGATGACAAGGCTTTGGATACATTTTCCATTATTTCATATGTCTCATTTAGCTGTTGTTATGATGAAACTGTTGTTCTATGTTCTCATAAATATTTGGTTAACTATGAAGAAAGCAATGTTGATGACCAAACACAAGCAACTCTTTCTGGGAATTTTCAGTAGCCATTTCTTGGACTTGGAAAACCAGCGTAGCACAATGATGAAGGTTGTCAAATAGATTATGAGGAACCAATTGTTTTAGAATTGGCTCAAGAGGTATCTTCTACATAATTTATGATTGATTATGGTCGAGATAAGGAATTATTCGTGCATCATCATACCCTTGAAAAGTTTGCTACTTTAGGTTACAGTGAAATAAATGATGAACCTTTGAAGGAAAATGAAGAGACTGTTTTAAATCATTATTTACAAGATGCACAACTTTTTGATGCACCTATTTATGATGACTATTGTGACTTTGATAATGTTTTATACAAGAAACAAGTAGTATTTTCCTCTTCTGAAAATCCTGATTAGCCTGGTTATGATGAAGATATGCTTACTCCGCAAGATCATTTTTCTTCTCGACCATTTTCTGTTACAAAGTCTCATACATAAATTATTATTCGAAAGGAACTTGAGCAGACCTTTGCCTTTAATGATCCTCCATTGTTTGATGATTATGAGGAAAGTAATGTTGAAGGTCATGAACAAGTATTTCTCCTTTATTTTGGAAATATTGAGCAACATATTCAAGATTTCTTCAAGCCTGAATATGACATCTTTCAGCCAGAAATAGAAGAATCACAACAAGAACAAATCAGCCATGGAAGTCAAATTAAAGAGTGTATTTCTACTTATCCATCAAGGTATGGTTATCATGTTTTTGCATATCTTGTAGCGGTCTATATGAAGTCAAATTGGATTAAAGAATTTTCTGTCATTCATTTTGTGAAGGGGGAATTTCAAAACTTTAAGTATGGGCTTCAAGATTGTAAGTTGCTGCTATATTTTTCAGTTTCTACTATCATATTTGTAATTAAATATGGAGGTCAGTTTCAGCTTGTTAATCAGTTCCTCGTATGGCTTCACTAGAAATCTGATTACACATGATTACTTGGTTTTCAACTGAGTAGAGTAGGGGTGTGTTGAATAAGCTCATCACTCGAGCATTTCATTTTCAGTTTGTTTATACAGTAGATCAACAATAAGAGTCCATCAACCAATGGATTTGGCACTTTGCAAGAGATGGGGATTTTCAGATTGCAGTTTGCTTGCATAGTGGTTTGTTTCATCTTGTAGTTTTTGGTTTGCATGATGCATATGCTTTTCAAAATAGATTGAGGGTGGCTGAAATAAAGAACTAAGGAACACAATCTACTATTATTAGAACCTCATAGGGAAGTGATATCCCCAGTTGGAGCCGAATGTTAAATCCTAGGTATGCACCTCTTCCTTCTACTCCTCCATCCGAAAACCTAGTTTTTACTTAGTTTCTCTTCAATGGTGTGTTGAGTCATTTTAATTTGTTTTTATCTTCCTATTTGTTTTTCATCATTTCCTTACTCTTTATAAGATTAATACAAGTAATGATTTGAATTGAATAAGACACATCACCATTGGTTATGTCACTATTGGGTTGCAAAAAGGTTAACTTAGGCCTTTTGATGCAAAAAGACACTGATTGCAAGAATGCCCCTATTCTTGCAAACAACAGAAAACACATTGTTTTATGAGTTTTAACGTTCATAAAATATTTAAAAGGTTGAATAAAGGTGTGTTGGTGCCTTGCATGCATTTGCATCTCCCTGTGCACTCGATATCGTGTGTGTTTCCACCAGTTTATCCATCATTACAAATTTTGTGCTAAGGATCATGCATGTTTGTGCCTTGAGTTGTTATTATTGCAGGGTCATGTGTGGTAATTATTATAGCTGGTAATTAAGCCTGAGACAACGCATACTTTAGATCATTGTCGTCCACAAAAGAAAATAAGTAGTAATGGCTTCACCCCAAGAGCGTTGGTAATTGAATAGAACAGAGCCAAATGGACTCAGACTGTTTGAAGAAAAAACATAAATTAGATATATGTTTATCATAGCAGAATGGTTTGATTTCATCTGCACTTTCAATGAGAATCACACAGGGGTGGCCCTACTTTTCGTACAAAAATTTGATGGGTTTCAAACCCAAATCGAGGATACCACCATTCATATTACCGATAATTTCATTGTTGGAGTGTGAACTCTCTTGGTCTGTGGAGAGAGATGGTTTAAAAAGGGTAAGCTGCCAGCTGAAGTCTGCAATAAAGTTTTGGTGGCAGAGCACCAAAACCCTGATTGGAGCCAGGGTATATCAATCTCGTGGATTAAAGAAGAATGGAGAGGAATTCTCACTGCATTTCATCAATACATCACATGATAAGTATGTAGGGTTAAAGGAATAAGGACATGGAACTGATCAATAATAAGAAGAACAAGAAGCTGATCAACAGTAAAAAAAACAGAGGGAAAAGGAAAGCAACAAAGTTTATATCAGACATGAAGATGAACAGGCCACCCCAATAGGCCCATTGTCACCCAAAAATTCTGAAGATAATCATGTGACCACTACCATGCAACAACCAAATCAAACACTTGAACTACAACATGCAAAATTACAAAGAAAGTATCAAATATGTAGAAGAAACGTCAAAAGGCATTGCCCAAATACTCTGCTTTTCCTTGTTTTAGTCATTGGATTTCGGTGCGCCTTCCGAATAGATGGAGGTGAATTTTCGAAAACTGAAAGAGGTTTTTGTTGGGAACAAGCCCATTCACAGAAACCACTCTCAGTTTTTACACAAGTATCACGGTTTGAGATAATCGAAGAAATATTTGAGGTTGTTTTCCCAGAAATTTGCCAAATTTTGGGTGAGTTTTTTTCTAGTGTTAAAGGTTTACTTTTGTCAAAGGGGAAAGGAATTCGAGACTTATGCTAGCTGATCCACCTGTATTCCATATTGGACTCCATTTTTAGTGTACGTGGGAATCCATGAACAATCAACTACCAGCTACAACTTTTGAAGACTTTGTTATGGAGTTGTTCCACTTCAGTTATCAACTTTAGTTATAGTTGCACTTACAAAGTTGTGTTTCTTTAGTTAAAGGTACTTCTGCCCATTGTAATAAATGGCCATTTTATTTTTGATATGAACAATATTTTTGTTAAGGTAGAATTGAGGGGAATTTTTGAACTGATACTTCAACCCTAGTACACTTAGGTCATAGAAATGTTTACAAATTATGATGAAGGAGTGATAATCAAGTTGTTTACAGGGTTTGGTTGTAATGTAAAGTTGAAATTTTGAGTTAGATCTTAGAAAGGTGGTCGAACCCTCTTGGGATAGAGATAAATAGAGAGATTTTTGAATGTAATGAGGTTAAGTTTTGGGAGATCAAGCATCATAATTTTGGTTGGGACTTGAAGCATAAGACTGTTAAGTTTCCCACCTTGGTGAATATAATCTTTGGTGGCAGATTGTGTTTTCTTCTCAAATCTTCTATGTGTTATTAATCTTATCTAGATGCAAATTGGAAATGTATGCAAAGTGTTGTTTCCCTTCCTTTCAACTATTGTCTCAATGAACTGTTTATTGCTATGCAACTTGATTTCAACTATTGTTTCAAGTAAATAGTTTATTGTAGTACAACCTTGTTTGGATTATTTGTGTCGAGATACATGTTTTAGATCTGGAATACTATTTCAAGTCTGAAATTTCATACAACAAGTAACAACTTGTATGCTTGCTGGTATTCCCTTTGTTTTATTCTACACATCCTTACATGCTCATCAAAATGCATGCCACCAGCTAAGGGAAATCTATAGTGATAATGTTTGAACATTCCAACTAGGTTTCTACCCTTGAAAACCTATCTATCAACTGGCCAACAAACCTAATTCATTAAAACCAAATCATTCCAAAACTTGAGGTGGCCTAGATTTTCCCTTTAACAGTCATGTACAGACCTTAGGACCAACATATACCATGCTCTATAAATAGAATATTTCCACATAGGTTGAAGACTTTAAAGCAACCACTCACACAAACATATCAAAGATCAATAGACAAGTGCATTATGTGGTTAAAACCTTCAAAGAGTGAAATAGTGAGTTTCTCACAATCAATCATCAACGAATTATCCTCCATGTTATTTAAATAAAGATCATGGACCAATAGGGTGTTAAGACACATATCAATAACCATCGATGTTGAGAAGAAAATTAATTTTCAAATCACTTTATGTTTAGAACATAATTGTAACCACTGGATTAGATAATTATAAATGCACACTAAATAAACACACTTTACTGAAATACACATTAGACCTAATTGATATTAACTAATTATTAAGTTTCTAAATATCCTAACACAAAAGGCATAGCATGACAATGGTCAATGATGCAGTAATAAGGTGACATGATGGAAAACAAGCAAATCAAGATGACTCAATTGCTCCAGACGGATTATTTCAAATATGAAAAACAACCATATGTTGTAATTTTTAAACCTACAAAGTAGAACAATGCATACAGATTCTTAAGAAAAACATAAACTAATCAATGGCTCATACACACAATACACAAATATTTACGCTAGAAACCCTTAACCGAGACAAAACCAACCTTGGTGTCACACCTTTCAACTCTTCATTGTATTGATTTCACCATTCGTGGTACAATATATACAATATTTTAGGTATTCTGCAGCTTCCAAAACCCTAATTCATTAACCCATATTAGATTACAACCCTAATCCCTTAATCCAATATTAAATTAGAAAACCGCTAAAAAAAGAAAAAAAAAAACGCCCAAAAAAATCCAATGCACCCCCCTCCACATGCAAAGAATATAACACATACCCAACATTCTCCCACTTGTTGTTTTATTTGAAAGACTGGGGTTCTAGTGATTGATATTGTCACAATTCAGGGCATCAACACCCATTGATTCTCTACAGAAAGAGAACTTCTCTATGTTGGATCATGTTGTCATTGATGCCAATGGTTTGATTATTTGGGAGATTGTTGAATCATATGTCATTGATGTAAATGGTTTGATTGATTGATGTCAAGTAATTAATTGATTGATGATTGATGAACAATGTATATGTAGTGTCCTTGATGAGAATGATAGATTTCAAAGTGGAAACCAATTGATAAAGATGGATCATTGATATGATGCATATATGAAGATGGATCAATGAGTTGTCATTGATACATAATGATGCATAGTTTGTTTGATGAAAAGATGACTCATTATTATCTTATCATGATTGATAAGGTGCACAAATGGATGAACTCCAAAGTGTTCCCCTTATGGTGAAAGCCCTCACGGGAAGACGCTTTGCAGATTGAGTTATCATAGAAGAACGGTTGGAGGACCCATGCTTGTATGTGGAATAATGAGATGAAGATCAATGAAGTTGTTGGTGAAACTATCCTAGAATGATATTTCTTGTCACGCCATTTCTGGTGGTATGTGGAATGTCACATAAATCCTCACGGTTTGAGAGTTATGGCCTTATGAATTCGGAGGACCCCCATATGAAGGCTTGAAGCCCCCAAGGTCAAAGAAGTCAAAGTGCTTGAAAAGAAGAAATCATTATTTAAATGATAAGGTAAAGTGACAAAATCAAGATGGATTATTTAAATGATAAAACAAAGTGACAAAATCAAGAAGGAATATTTAAATGATAAAGTATTAGGGAACTTTCTATTCATGGAAAGTGGTTAACCCTAAAATATGGAAAATAGGTTAAGTGACCTAGAAATGGGTTAAGAAATGGGTTAAGTGACCTAGAAGATGAAAGTATAAATAAGAAGCTAGGATCTCTTGTGAAATGTACATTTTGGTGAGAATCCTTTTGTGGATCAATGGAGAGATTCTTGTGAATATCTTTTGGAGTATTGATGGAGAGCTTCTTGAGCATTATTGGTGTGGATCTCTTGAGCATGATTGAAGATCTATTCTGAGGAAGAGAGTGAGAGGAGGATCTCATGAACGCATCAAATTTTCGGCAATATCGAAGATCTTGACGGAAAAATTCTCGGAACTTTAGAAACCCTAGTTTCTGAGGTATACACGGGTTGTCTGGGCTTAGGGTACGTATACATTTAGGTATACGCGGGTTGTCTGAAGACATGGAGCGTATGGTGGATAAAATGGTGAAGAATTGTGTTTGAGTTGGTGCCAATCTCTTGGATGATTAGGCAGGTTCCAGATCTACATTATATGGCCTCAGATCTATCACCAAGACACTGGTATGATTACATTATTGTCTTTATGAATACTATTGTTTGATGTGATGGGAATGCTTAGGGAATTCTTAGTATAGCTTGTATGATGTGGTTCAGTTTGGTTGATTTGGTTGATGGAGTGATCAGTACTCTTGTGATTTAGTGGTGACATGATTGCTATGGTATACTAGATGCTTATACATGTTTGTGATAGCATTCATATTGATCTATTGTGGAGCATGAGCAAGCTATTGGAGAGCTTGGAGATGTTGTGAATGGTTGTGGGTCAGTTTGGACAGTGGAAGACAGAAGAGAAAGTGATTGCAGGTTGCAGAGGATATGAGCATATGAAGCAAAGAAAAACCCTAGTTTCTCAGAAGCATACACATGTTGCATTATACACTGGCCGCGTGCACACGCGGGCTGTAGTGAGCCAGGGAGCATACACATGTGGGCTGCACTACTGACAGGGCGCGTACCTGTTGACATATTGATATTTGTTGAGGATCGTTGCCTCATCTCAGTTGGTGCTGAGGGTGTAAGCCGAGTCTTACATTATAGAGTTGGTGCTCTTGTAGAGTTGTACTCTATTCAGTTGTTGCTGATAAACCCCAGATTGTTGTCTATAATAAAAAGAAAAATTGTACATACATCTTGTGTTCTTTGTGTTCCTTGTGGTGATGAATTATTGATGATATGTGTTACTGATATATGCTGTTGATATATGTTCACATCTAACTGGTTATAAATGACAACAATGGGTAATGAATAAATGTTGAATGTTAACTAAGGAGTTTTTGTAAAGAGGGAAGTTTTGGGAAAAAGAGCCCCACACTCATTCACCCCCCCTCTAAGTGTGGTAGGTGTGTCCAACACTCTATACTGACAAAATTCGTCAAGGAGTTTGAAACATTATTCAAGGTGTAAAACTTCTCCAACAACACTTTCTTGTATTCAACCATGTCTCTCACAAAGTGATATTGAACATCAGTATGCTTTGTCATTGAAAGATAAGCTAGATTGTTTTCCAGGAAGATTTCATTCTGACTGTCACAATCTATTCTTACTACTTGTTGTACCAACCCAATACCTGAACATAATCTTTGTAACCATACTGCTTCCTTCCTTGCATGAGTGGTTTCCATGTATTCAACGTTTGTAGTTGAGAGTGCCACTACAACCTGTCTTTTTCTCATCTAACTGATTGCTCCTCCAAATAGGTTAAACACATACCCACTTGTATATCTTCTGTGATCTACATCTCTAGCCCAGTTTGCATCAACAAACCCATGTATGTCCAACACTCTGTCCAATCTTGGTCTTCCTTCGTAGCACAATCCATAACTAGTAGTGCCACACAAATACCTGAAAACCCTCTTTATATTGTCCAATGCTCCTTCCCTGGTTTTGACATATACTCGCTCAAAACTCCCACCACATGTGAAATGTATGATCTAGTACAAACCATTGCATACATTAAACTTCTAACTGCACTAGCATAAATAACATGGGACATGTCCTTTTCCTCTTTCTGTGTCTTGGGACACTGATCTATATATAACTTTACACCTACATGAATAAGAACCTTGATTGGTTTACATTCATGCATATTAAACCTTTGCAATATTGTCTCGACATATTTTCTCTGATTCAACCGGAGTTTCATGTTTGTATGATCTCTTTTAATCTTCATTCTCATAATGAAGTTAGCAGCGCCGAGATATTTCATGTAAAATTTGGAAGATAGCTACGGTTTCACCTCCTTGATAACATCCATATTGTTGTTTCCTACTAGCTACATGTCATCAACATACAACGTTACATAAATGAAGTGATTACCAACCTGCTTGGAATATACACAGTGATCAACCCTGCTTCTCACAAATCCTAGTCTAAGGATGTATGTGTCAAAATTTTTGTACCACATCCTAGGTGATTGCTTCAGACCATATAATGACTTCTTTAGCTTACAAACCAACTGTTTATGTCCCTTCACTATAAAGTCTTTTGGATGCTTCTTGTAGGTTTCTTCTTCCAAATCCCCATGTAGGAATGTTGTCTTTGCGTCCACTTGTTCTACTTCAAAATCAAAAGAAACAACAACATATAAAATAAATCTAATAGAAGTTAACATGGAAACTGTTGAAATTTTGAAACTTGGAAACTAAGGATCTTCCTTCCAATGGTTAGACTGTTACGAAGGAAACCAACTCTGAAACCATGTTGAAATTTTGGTATGCTCATTTAACCAAAAATGATGTCACATTATTGTCAACCAACCATGTTGAAAAGTAGTTGGAGATGTGCCAGGTAAGGCACACTAGGACAACCAAAAATTAGTCCCAACACTTCACATCAACTTTCACTGCAACTGGTGTTGGCACTACAACTAGCACTGCAATTGGTGCTGCAACTGGCACTGTAATTGGTGTTGCAATTGGCACTGCAATTGGTCCTGCAACTGGCATGAAGAAACTGACAAGAAGGAATTGGCACGAAGGAACTGGCATTGCAACTACAACTGGTACTACAGGCCTAGGGTTTTATGAGGAAACCCTAATTTCTCAGCTTCAGAAATTTGCAGATCTGATCTGGGGAAGAGATGCACCCTACTTAGGTGACCTTCTTAGTGAGTTCAGTAAGTGCTCAATGAGCTTGACAATGGGGGAAACTGAGGATCTTCCTTCCGACGGTTAGACTATTACGAACAAAACCATCTCCAAAACCAAGTTGAAATTTTGGTATGCTCATTTAACCATAGACAATGTCACATCATTGTCACCCAACCATGTTGAAAAGTAGCTGGATATGTGCTAGGGTAAGGTGCATTAAGAAAACCAAAAGTTAGTCTTAACACTTCACAAAAACTTTCACTGTGACTGGTACTGCAACTAGTGCTACAACTGGCACTTCAACTGGTGCTGCAACTGGCACTGTAACTGGTGTTGTAATTGGCACTGCAACTAGTCCTGCAACCGGCACAAAGCAATTGGCATGAAGGAACTGGAACTGCAACTATAACTGGTACTGTAGACCTAGAGTTTTATGAGGAAACCCTAATTTCTCAAATTCAAAAATTTGCATATATGATTCGGGGAAGAGATACGCCCTACTTAGGCGACCTTCTTAGTGAGTTCAGTAAGTGCTCATTGAGCTCGACAATGGGGGCAACTGAGGATCTTCCTTCCACCAGTTAGACTGTTACGAAGGAAACCAACTCTGAAACCATGTTGAAATTTTGGTATGATCATTTAACCATAGACAATGTCACATCATTGTCACCCAACCATGTTGAAAAGTAGCTGAAGATGTGCTAGGGTAAGGTGCATTAAGAAAACCAAAAATTAGTCCTAACACTTAACAAAAAATTTCATTGCGACTGGTAATGCAACTGGTGCTACAACTGGCACTTCAATTGGTTCTACAACTGGCACTATAACTGGTGCTGCAATTGGCATTGCAACTAGTCTTGCAACTGGCACAAAGAAATTGGCATGAAGGAACTGGCACTGCAACTACAACTGGTACTGTAGACCTAGGGTTTTATGAGGAAACCCTAATTTCTCAACTTTAGAAATTTGCATATCTGATCCAGGGAAGAGATACGCCCTACTTAGGCGACCTTCTTAATGAGTTTAGTAAGTGCTCAATGAGCTCGACAATGGGGGAAACTAAGGATCTTCCTTCGATCGGTTAGATTGTTAGGAAGGAAATTAGCTCTGAAACCATGTTGAAATTTTGGTATGCTCGTTTAACTATAGACAATGTCACATCATTGCCACGCAACCATAGGCATTCACATATGCCACCCTCAAGCACACTAACCTTTACTTAGAATAATTTTGGCAAGCCTACTCTAGAACTAACAGATAAACCCTAGCTGCTAACTATAGCAAAAACACAAGACAAGTAGAGCGCTCCTTCTCCTAGGGTAGCGCATAAGAGAGAGAGTCTCCATATCCATAGAACAAGTACCATACACAACTGCAACAATTGTAGCTGCACTACTCTCTCAGACTTGCACCATACTTAGAAATAATATCACCAAGAGTATCACCAAGAATGTCACCAAGAGAATATCACTTGATAGTGCTAGAGAGGGACCAAGACCAAGAGATGACCATACACCTTTATTACTCCTTGCAGCTATAGTTGCAGCTGCAACTACAACTCTCCACAAGACTTGCGCTCTGACTGGGTATCCAAATGAGCTAAAACATTCACTATTTATATTATTCTGTCTAGTGACTTTTCTGGCTGGGCCGACTTGACTTTCTGGTAATTATATTTTATATTTATCTTTTTCCTGTGGAGCCGACTTGTATTTCTGGAAGATAATATTCTAATATTATTTATTCTGCTAGGTCGACTTGTCTTCTAGGGTTTCCACACATCTGTTTAATGGTTCACTTGCTTCTGGAATATTCTATTCTAAGTCATAGGTTACACATGGAGGTTAATACCTCCTGCATCTACCAAAATATCAATAGAAACATGAGAACAAATTTCACCAAAGTCATTTCCCTCTACTTGGGAATAACCTTTTGCTACTAGCCAAGCTTTGTATTTCTCCACTTTTCCTTTTACATTCAAATTCTTCTTAAACAACCATTTTCTACCAACATATTTTCTTCTAGCTGACAACTTAATTAGATCCCATGCCTCATTCTTATCCAAGGCATCCATCTCTTCAACCATGGCCTTCTTCCAGAGTTTACTATCCTCTGAATTCACTGCTTCCGTGATAGTTCTAGGATCATTATTAGTAATATATAAAGCAAAATTAACACGAAAATTAGGTGGACTATACCTTTTTGGTTGTATTCTTTCCCTCACCGATCTCCTAAATATTGGAGTATGAGGTTCTTCTTCTTCTGATTCATCTTCTACTGTTGAGTCAGATTTTGCATCATCCAACTCAAACTCTATTTTCTCAGGTTCTTCTTTCCTTGGTAGGAGTTCCTATTTGGGAACATCTTTAACCTCTCTAAAAACAACATCCCGACTATAAACAATCTTCTTAGTTTCTAGGTTCCAAAGTTTATAGCCTTTTATACCATCTTTATAACCAATAAAGATACATTTTTAAACTTTATTATCCAACTTACTCCTATTTTCCTTTGGAATATGTACATAAGCATCACAACCAAACACTCTAAAATGTTCAAGAGAGGGTTTCTTACCAGTCCATAACTCATGCAGAGTTTTGTCCACCAATGCTGATGAGGGTGATCTATTTTCTAGGTAACATGCAGTACCCACTGCCTTTGCCTAAAATTCACGTCCTAACCCAACACCACTGAGCATGCTCCTTTATTTTTCCATCAACATCCTATTCATCCTTTCTACAACCTCGATTTGTTGAGGTGTGTATGGAGTAGTCTTCTACTTTGCTATACCACACTTCTTATAGAACTCTTTGAATTCATTCTTGTATAATTCTCCACCATTATCTGTCCTCAACACCGTTATTGTCTTCTTTGTTTGATTCTCCACAAGAACCTTAAACTCTTGAAATTTACCAAAGATGTCAGATTTCTTTCGAAGGAAATAAATCCTTGTATTCCTCGAGAAATCATCAACGAACGAAACATAGTACACATAGTTACCTAGTGATGGAACAAGCTCTAGTCCAAACACATCGCTGTGTACTAACTCTACGATCCCCTTTGCTCTTGTAGCACCAGATGAGAATCTTACTCGATTATGTTTACCATATATGCAATGTTCACAGAAGTTAAAATCTAGGGTGCAATTAGACATACCTTCAACCATACCTTTATTGTGTAGTGTGTTATCACTGAAATTTCGTCTGCACATGGCGACAAGAACTCCACATCATCAAAACAGCAATGAAGTCATTCATGGCACTGAATTAAGTTCACAGCATTCCAGAAGGGTCAAAAACTATACAAAGTAACCAAAAATTGAAGGGCACTTTACAGCAACTTGATGCGCGCGCATATGCGCAGGACAAAAACGTGTTACTAGCGCATGCACGCCCGACGCGCGCCTGTCAACACAGAAACCCGTGCATCTGCTAATACGGCGCATTAATTGCATAAGTAGGCCTCCTGACCGCCTGTGGACCGCCCCCCAAGATGATTTGACCCTCGAATCAGAGTCGGCTCTGCAAAATTCGGTGAATTAATGACTTAAGTGAACCCTAAACAGGTCCGTGTTTACACCGGAAGTTGATTACGTGACCGCCTGGAAAATTGCTATAAATAGCCGTGAAGACTCATTGTTTTAGCAGAGAATTCGAAGCAAAGTTACGCTGTCCAGATGATTCAGAGCTCAGTCTTTGACAAGCTATCCATCAACGGCCTAACCCAGAGTTCTTTCACCACTCAGTTCAGTTCTATTCATTTTGTAAGGAAAGCATTGTGTTGAGGGCTCCAAAGGACCTTCCGCTGGAGGGAGAGGGAACCCCTATCTCTGTCTTCAGCATGTGCTCTGGTTTCACTAATATATCAAGCCTGGAACCATTGATGACTCCCTTGTCTTATGTTTGATGTTTTTGTTTAGTTTCGAATTGTTATTTGCTTTCAGTTGTTAGTTAGATTGTATTCAGTTTTTGTTTTCTGTTAACCCCTTGCTGCCACAGATGTTCTATCCTGATGAACCCAACAGGATATGCAGAGCGTTCTCCATTTTTCTCACTCGGTGATCTTTTGTCTGCGAACAGACTGGCGACTCCACTGGGGAGTTGAGGTATCAAATTCTCCCTCAATTGGGTTTAATTCGCTTTCCTTTTGTTGTTTTTAACTTGCAGGGACTCAAACCGGCTTTCGCCGACCTGTTAACCGGCCGATTCATAGCAGAATCAAGAGGACCGGTGTTTTTTCTCAAACGCGCGGGTATTCCACCCCACAGACGCACGCATGCGCTCTGGTTTGTTGATACAGTCCGCGCGCACACGCGCACCTGTCCATGCTAACAGCCAC
>ML778397.1:2203198-2292533 GCA_009831015.1 Picea engelmannii
TACGTATGCTCCTAACCTCATCCATCAGGGGGCATCTGTTATCACTGAAATTTCATCTGCACATGGCGACAAGAACTCCACATCATCAAAACAGCAATGAAGTCATTCATGGCACTGAATTAAGTTCACAGCATTCCAGAAGGATCAAAAACTATACAAAGTAACCAAAAATTGAAGGGCACTTTACAGCAACTTGATGCGCGCGCATATGCGCGGGACAAAAACGTGTTACTAGCGCATGCGCGCCCGACGCGCGCTTGTCAACATAGAAACCCGCGCATCTGCTAATACGGTGCATTAATTGCATAAGTTGGCCTCCCGACCGCCTGTGGACCAGCCCCCAAGATGATTTGTCCCTCGAATCAGAGTCGGCTCTGCAAAATTCGGCGAATTAATGACTTAAGTGAACCCTAAACAGGTCCGTGTTTACACCGGAAGTTGGTTACGTGACCGCCTGGAAAATTGCTATAAATAGCCGTGAAGACTCATTGTTTTAGCAGAGAATTCGAAGCAAAGTTACGCTGTCCAGATGATTCAGAGCTCAGTCTTTGACAAGCTATCCATCAGCGGCCTAACCCAGAGTTCTTTCACCACTCAGTTCAGTTCTATTCATTTTGTAAGGAAAGCATTGTGTTGAGGGCTCCGAAGGACCTTCCGCTGGAGGGAGAGGGAACCCCTATCTCTGTCTTCAGCGTGTGCTCTGGTTTCACTAATAGATCAAGCCTGGAACCATTGACGACTCCCTTGTCTTATGTTTGATGTTTTTGTTTAGTTTCGAATTGTTATTTGCTTTCAGTTGTTAGTTAGATTGAATTCAATTTTTGTTTTCTGTTAACCCCTTGCTGCCACAGATGTTCTGTCCTGATGAACCCAACAGGATATGCAGAGCGTTCTCCATTTTGCTGACTCGGTGATCTTTTGTCCGTGAACATAGTGTTTGAAGGTCTTTTTCTCCAATATGTCACAATCTTTGATGCAACATCACGGTCTTCTTTGCAGGTACATTACTTGTCTTCTTTATTTCTCTGCTAATGGACGATAGAACTATTACACCCATCATTAAGTGCTTTCCAACAACTTGTACAAAGTTCCACACTGGACTCCCCTCATCAACACCGACGGGGTCTCCACTTAGTGAACCTGTGACATAGTACGTGTGTTCATGAGATATTAAAGAATACCTCTAATTTCACTAGATATTGATAAATACCTCCCAAAATCCTTTTGTTGAACCCCCTCCCAATACATATTTCTAATTTACAAAACCCCTATTTTTACTAGATATCCCCTATTTTTACAAGACACCCCTTTTTATAACCCCCAATACCTATAAATCCCCTCGTACCTCACACCCCACCCCCCAATGCCTAGAATATATTGACTTTATTTTTTACAATTTAAAAAATCCCTTTATGAATGACCATGATAAGATATTGGTCAACAAGGTGAAGCCCTTGTGTCAACATCATTGCTCCTCGTACTTACTTACATATATTAGGCTCTTGTCTAGAGTTGGAATGTGCAGAACCCCAGGGAGAGTTGTAATCCTTCAATCTTTCAACAACAACTTAACCCTTCCACGTCCCATGATTTTGGTTGTCGAGTCATCTCTTAGGAAGACATCACCACCATCGTACTTTTCATATTCATAGAACCACTCCCTATGAGGAGTCATATGAAATGACACACCTGAGTCGATCAACCATACACCACGATTTGCATGTGTACCTGTAGATGCTAGGTAAACATCACCTCCTCCTTCTATGGAGGTTTTCGCCTCTATGGAAGAGGCATCATCAGATCCCTTTGCTTTATCAACATTCTTCGACCTGAAATATTTCTTATAATGCCCAACTTTACCACATTTCCAACATTTTCTCAAAGATTTTCCTAGAGATTTAGATCTCCCCCAAAGACTTATTTTTATTCCTATCTCGGGGACAACCTCTTACAAATAAAGCATTTGTGCTCTGACTATCCATGCTTTTCCGCCTTATCTCTTCCTATAACAAGGATGCAACTACATCCTCATACTTCAATGCAGAGTTAGTGGTACTACCAATTGCTACAACCAAATTATCCTAGGAGTCTAGCAAAGAACATAACAAGGCAATACAATTATCTTCTTATGCAATCTTAATATCAACGGAGACAAGTTGACTTACTAGAGTATTGAAGGCATTTAGATGCTCTATCACATAATCTCCATCTTCCATCCTAAGATGATACAACTTCTTTCGAAGAAACAATTTGTTTACCAAGGAATTTGACTAATACAAATTCTCTATCTTCTCCCATAGTTCCTTGGCTGTAGATTATCCTAAAGCATTTAGTAACACTGAATCTTCTAGGTAGAGTCGAATCCTACTCCTTGCCCTTCTTTCCAGCTTCCCCTAGTCTTTTTTCGACATACCAGTAGGTTGTGTACTAGGATTTGCAATGATCCATTGTTCTTTGTCTACAAAAAGGTCCTCCATCTTGAGCTTCCATATCTCAAAGCTTTGACCGTTAAATTTCTCAATCTCAATTCTAGAACTGCTCGCCATTCTCTTTCAACACACAAATCACCAATGCAAAGCTTCCATTGAACCCATGTTTATCACAGACCCAAGATAAACTTGATCTATAAAAAAACAAGCCAAATCCGTAGCAACAAAGGCATCCCCCTAAAGCCAAAAACGAGCTCTGATACCACAAGTAAGTTTTAAACTTGTGAAGTAGAACAATGCATACATATTCTTAAGCAAAACATAAATTAATCAATGGATCATACACTCAGTACACAAAGATTTATGTTGGAAACCCTTAATTGAGAGAAAACTAGCCTTCCTTGGTGTTGCACTGTTCAACTCTTCATTGTATTAATTTCACCATTCACACTACAATATATACAATATTTTAGGTATTCCACAGCTTCCAAAACCCTAATATGTTAGACCAGATTAGATTATAACCCTAATCCCTTAATCCATGATTAAATTAGAAAACCACTAAGAATAGTGAAAAAAAGCCCCAAAAAATCCAACGCACCCCCCTCCACATGCAAAGAATATAACTCATACCCAACATATGCACACCTATTACAATGTGTCCACTAAGCAAATATTGTTGTTTTGTAGTGCTTTCCTCTCTTCATACATAAACAAGCATTGGTTCACATTACCCTTCACTACCCATTTGAATGCTTATCTAATTATGCAATGTGAAATCCATTGAGTGACGAAGTTCTAAATCAAAATAAATAGCTTAGTGGGGTTATTGCTTGCACCATAGAACTTGATTGTATGGAGTAAAACCTATGCATCCTCCTCCATAAAAATATGTTCATAACTAAAACATATAAAGTTGCAACCCTATGACAACGATTTTTTCAAAAACACTTATTTAATTCCATAACACCACTTCCCACCTACAAACCTAGAAACACAACCACATCACACACCACCCCCTCTATATGACATATTTAGTCATCTTGATTGAGAAAGTGTTAATGTGTCTTCAATTTATAGAAGAGACAAACGATAAATTTGATAAAAATTTCAAACATGATCAAAGTCTCACCATGATCCAAGTTTTATGGTATGACTATTATCCAATTTTAAAATAATCTAAACCCTAAAAAATTCAATCAAAGTTCAAGACCTATTGGAACTTTGACTTATATTACCAAATTTCAATAATGAAAAGCATTTTACTACATGATTTACATGATTAGACTACTTTGAACCATAACCCCACAAGAATTGTAACCAAGATCTTTAACTTCACAATACCCAAAAAATGAAAAGCATTTTACTACATGATTAGACGACTTTGAACCATAACCCCACAAGAATTATAACCAAAATCTTTAACTTCACAATACCAAAAAAAAAACCTATGTTCATTGAACAAAGCTCCAATCACACCAAAACCACTTACAACTGATCTAGTGAACGTTAATCATCATCATAAATAACCAAACAAAAAAAAAAATTATACAAATAAACCACAAAACGTTTCGGGGGCCTTGCTTAAACCCCTCTAAGGATCCCCTCTCGGAGGCATTATGACACCGCATAAAAAGGGAGTCAATGCCAAGTATCGGAATCCTCACAAAGGGAATGCTTTAAGGCTTAAATATAACAAGACCAAAAACACAAAATAATGCCAAGCACACGTGGCAAGTTATTGTCAGCCCAACAGAGGGTAAATAATAACCTGTCGTGTCCAACGTGGCAAGTAGCCGTTATGAGAGGGGCCGCGAGAGCCGTTGGATAGAGAAGATGGGGAGGCAAGAGATTTGACCGTTGGCAACGTCTGTCCTCACATTTCAAAATGGGACCGAATTCATGAGAATTTTGTTTTATGGGTTGACTGTCTCCGTTTTCTTGTGCTTTAACTTGCGACGTCCCTTATGTATAAGTCGATCCCGCCATCTTTAGAACACTGAAGAAGCTTGCGAGCACCAGATACTTCGTTTCTGTTCCCGTTGTTTTTTCAGGTACGCTGTTCGTTATTGTTATTTTCTTGTCTTTTTTTTTGGATTTTCAAGGGGTTTTCTAATTGTTTGTGTGATGGAGATCGGTCCATTTGTTAATCTCTCAGGAGTTTGATTTGTAGGCGCCGATTGGGTGTGTTGTAGGTATGCGTCAGTCACATTTGCAGAGATATTTATAAGGTTTTTTCATTTTTCTTGTTGCCCTGTGTATTGAAACCCTTAAAATCCTCCAAAAGGCTATAACAACATGCGGAGGGTTTGAACCCACCCCCTTCGTTAGTAGGAGATATTAGATCGTCTGTTGTTAGGTGGGCAGTGAATGGGTTTTGGTTTCTCTGTATGTATCAGGCGGAGGCACAAAGATATTAATCTGGTATTGGGTGAGAACAGAGGTCTAAGGATTATGCCTAATTTAGGATTCCTGGTTTGAATATGGGTCTTACGCTTTTGAATTTTAATGTTTCTCCTGTTTTCTTGAACACAAGCTAGATATCGCGGCTGTTAAGGTTTTTAAGTCTCCGCTGCATCTTTTGTTTGTGTTGACATATTTGATGCAAATGCTTGTTTGGGCTATTGTGAATTATGATATTATAATTGAATTTGTCTTTTGGGGTACTTTGCCGAAGACCCTGGTTTGGTCTTTTGGTTAAGGATCCATATCCATTTGTAAGAGGCATTATACTCTCAAAGAAGTATATATATATATATATATATATATATATATAAATAAGGAAAAATAGTAATCCTTGTTTTCTGGACAATTTCTTATTTTCAGGCTTCATGGTGTTTTGGGCTTGTACTCTTCTTAGCTGGGGTTAATATTCTTCTGAGATCTTATCCTCTGTGAGTGTTGTTTTTGCAGTTTATTTGGTTGCCAGATCTGCCACCCCTGGGGCTCTGAAAATACTGCGAGATTCAACCTTGTTACAGGGCTTTATAACTTGTTTCTTACAGCTAGTCAGCAAATTCAATTTGCTGAAATGTTCCCCAACAAGGTAAGTATTTCTTTATAGAAGTATGTCAGACTAGCCCTTAGGAAGATGCTTTTTTAAAAATTTTGCTGCTGGATTTGTGCAGCAAACCCAAGAGCTCGTACAGAACAAGAAGATGGCTCCCAGGGCAGCCCAACCAAAAGGTGGCTGTGCAAACTCTACTTCATTCTTAAAGACTTACATAATCTGTTCTTTTATTTTTTAGTTGCATATGCTTGGCTTGGTAATTTATTTTTTCTGAAACAAAAGCAGTTTCTGCAGCAATGGTCCCTAACCAGAGGGTGTCACAAGCTGCAAACAATAGGAGAGCTCTGGGAGATATTGGTAACATCGTGGCAGATGTTGGTGGTAGATGCAATGTCACCAAGGAAGGAGTCAATGGGTATGTTATTTTAACTCCGAAACCCTATGGAAATGAATATGCTCAGATTTGCCAGAGATGAATATAAAGATCAATTATGTGACATAAAAAGAGACAAGAATACATGTATTGGAACAAACTTTCTTTTCTAAACCTGAGATCTGATTCTATTTCTATTTACAGGAAACCTCTTGCTCAGGTCTCTCGCCCTATTACAAGGTTAGTTCATTCATGCCTCAACAACCCATTGCTTAGAGTATGATTCCAAGGCTTTTGTCCATTCTATTTTTTTTATTAAACTTGTGGGGATATTGTAGGAGTTTTGGCGCTCAGTTACTTGCACAGGCTGCTGCAAACAAGGGCATCTCTGCTGCCAATAACGTAATATTTTGATCTTATATCTGTATATTGTAGTTCATGTTTTTCTCTTCCTTTCTCTGATGTTGTTTTCATTACTTTTCCCAGCAAACTCAAGCACCGGTTGTCATTCCAAAGGCAGAGGTTGTGCGGGGAAACAAGCAAAGGAGGACTAGCAAGAGCAAGGACATTCCTCCCACAGATGTAGTGACCAAGCATGAATCGGATGATTGTGTTATTATTGAACAACCGCACGGGACAAGACCAACTTGTAATAACAATGCTGGAGCTGCAGGAAACAAAGAGAAACCTCAATTACTGACAGCAAAGCCTCATTCACTAACGGCATCTCTTACATCTCGAAGTGCAGTAGTAAGTTGCTCATTATGAGTTTTGCTTTTCAATTATTTTTGTAGCCTGTGAACTCAATTAAACCAAACTTGTCCCAGCTAGTTCCGTTACGATGTCACAAGACTCAATAATTCTCTCAGTTTATTTCTAAAACTGTCTATTGTGTCATTTTCCAATGAGATAAGTACCCTAGATTATCTCTGTATTCTGCCGATTTACATGAAGTACTCTTTCTTGTTTTTCTTTGTGGAAACAATCAACTTGACATGCCATAAAAGAAGCTAAACAGCTAGTTGATTTCAGGCCTTACGTGGATTTAAATTTGATGATGAAATGACTGAGGCAGAGGAGGACCGCTTGCCAAACATTGATGGAGGAGATCTTGATAACCAATTGGCAGTGGTTGAATATGTTGAGGATATATATAAGTTCTATCGTAGAACAGAGGTATATTAGGCTGATCTCTTTTGTTGGGTGCATTCCCAAATCAAAATTGGATTTTGAAATTCATCGCTTTTTGTTGTATATGCTTTGCAGGAAATGAGCTGTGTGCCAGATTATATGCCCAGACAACGAGAGATTAATGCCAAAATGAGAGCAGTCTTAATAAATTGGTTAATTGAGGTGAGTGATCTGCTTGTGATCAGTTATGCCTATTGGAAACAATAATGTTGACCAGTTATAATGAATATTTTAATCGTTAATTATTGTTTAAGCTGACTTTGGCCCCTGAATTTGCAGGTACATTACAGGTTTGGGTTGATGCCAGAGACTTTGTATCTTACCACTAATCTTCTTGATAGATATGTTTCTACTCAACTTGTATCAAGGAGCAACTATCAATTAGTGGGTGCCACTGCAATGCTTCTAGCTTCAAAGTATGAGGAAATTTGGGCTCCGGAGGTGGGTATTTTTATTACTTTTTAAAGAATATATGCATACTTCTTTTCTTCAGGATACATAGTCTTGCTCACACTTTGTTTCCTTTGATTTTGGCAACAGATAAGTGACTTTCTTGACATCTTAGAAAATAAATTTGAGAGGAAACATGTACTGGTTATGGAGAAAACAATGCTCAACAAACTGAAATTCCATCTCACAGTCCCAACTCCATATGTATTCCTTGTCCGGTTCCTCAAAGCTGCTGGCTCCGATGAAGAGGTAAGACTTGATGTAGATTCTAACCTCGTGTATTGTTGACCTTAAATTCAGATTACTATTTTTTTCATGCTCTGATGTTTGGTCTGTGTTTTTCATGCTCAGATGGAAAATTTGGTATTCTTCTTGATGGAACTGAGCTTGATGCAATACGTGATGATGAAGTTCCCCCCATCAATGCTTGCTGCTGCTGCAGTCTACACTGCTCAATGCACTTTGGAAAAGACACCTGTCTGGAATGATGTACTTAAATGCCATACAGGCTACTCTGAAATAGACCTCAAGTAAGCTCTGTGTGGGCTATCTACTTTGGTTTCCTGATGTCTTTAGTTTTTATTATAGATCGGAAGAAAATGAGTGTCAAAATCTAAGACCCAATTCATCTAATAACCTCTAGAGAAACAAGAAGTTGAAGAAATACATGTTGGGAAAAACAGAGGATTAAGGTGGTCCTTTCTATTAGAATGCAGAACAACTATCATACCTGTTTCCTTTGATTTTGATATGAACTTTGGTACTTGCATATACATATACATATAAACGATAATATCTCATTTACATTGAGAGGATTTGTGATGTGCATTTCGTTTGATTTTTGTATGGATTTCTGTACATAATACATACATATTTACAATTATGTCTCACTCATATGAAGGGTGTTTTCTCGTTTTGTGATTGTGCAGGGAGTGTAGAAGACTGATGGTGACATTCCATCAGAGTTCAGAAGAAAGCAAATTGAATGTAGTTTTTAAGAAGTACTCAATGCCTCAGTACGACTCTGTGGCACTTATCAAACCTGCCAAGCTCCCTACTCATCAGGTGTAGCAACTGATGAGCAGAGGAGTCATGTTTCTCAACTCAGTTGCACATCCAGCAACTGAGATTGTCAATCAAAAATTTAGTATACAAGATCTCCATTCATTCCCTTGATATTTCCCCTTCGGGTGGATGGTTCTTTTGGTCATTCATTATTATTTTTTGACTGTAACTGTACATAGTTGTGGCAAAAGCATGGCTCAGAGAAGATATGGCCCAGTTCATTTTTGGCTTAGCCTATCCACATGGGAAAGTGGTGGCCATTGAGCCAAGAGATTTCTACTTGTCAATTGTAATAAACGCTTGAGGGCATTTATGTGTTTTTTAATTTAAAATTTGAATTATAGAACACTGAATTTGTTTTCTCACATGAGAGTTGGACAAGTGTGTGAAGATCTTACAATGATCTAAATTCTTGGAGCTGTTATAAAAGAATGCTAGGTTATTATTGGTTTAGGTAATTTTTATACATTTCAGATTGATTGCCTTTACTTATTTGTGGAAACCTTGGCCAAATATTCTTCTTTATCTTGTACTTTTTCATGCATGATTTCATGGGGAATCTTGTTTAAACACGGGTTTATTTCTTTGTGTGGACATGGTTCATCCAATTTCTATTGAACAAGATTTGGGTTTAAACATGGAATTGATTCCCAGTGCTTGAATTATTTGTGGAAACCTTGGCCAAATATACTTCTTTATCTTGTACTTTTTCATTCTTAGTGGGGTTGAGCCTCATCTCTTTTACAGATACATGCATGTTTGAGATACATGCATATTTACATGGGGAATCTTGTTTAAACATGGGGGGTTATTTCTTTGTGTGGATCATCCAATTTCTCTTGAATAAGATTTGGGTTTAAACATGGAATTGATTCCCAGGCCCCAGCGCTTGAATTATTGAGAAATTCATTAAGGTATCTTCGTGACACTTGAAACTTCGTGTACAACTGAACTGAACCCAGTTCATGTACTGCAGACAACCCAACCATTGGAATGTACTACCACCCCCGGTGGTGAAGAGCCGACATTGAGGTGCCAAGCCTTTCCATTGGCCTGTTATCCCCTAGAATGCAGTCTCTATTCTGAAAGATGTTTTTTCCTTCAGATTTAAACATGGAATTGGTTCTCTATGCAAAAATTCTTCCCTTTCAGTCATCTAGTCTCTTTTTAAAGAAGATTCAGGTTTACACATGGAATTGGTTCTTTTATGCAAAAATTCTGAAAGATGTTTGTTCTTATAGCAGGTCTCATCCATTTAGAGTATCTTGTTCTGTGTACATGGGGTTGGTTCTGTGTAGAAATTGTTCACCTAGTCTCTTTCAAAGAGGATTAGGGTTTAAACATTGAATTGGTTATTTTTCTTGAAATGTTCTTCCCTACCAATCTTTAGTCTCTTTTTAACAAGATTTGGGTTTAAATATGGAATCGGTTCTTTATGCAAAAATTCAACCCTCATCTCATTTAGTGATCCACATGGGTTTGCATGGTATGGAGAATCTCGTTTAAACATGAGATAGGTTCTGTGTAGAAATTGTTCACCTAGTCTCTTTCAAAGAAGATTAGGGTTTAAATATTGAATTGGTTCTTTTTCTTGAAATGTTCTTCCCTACCAATCTTTAGTCTCTTTTTAACAAGAGACTAAACATGGTTCTGTGTAGAAATTGTTCACCTAGTCTCTTTCGAAGAAGAGGATTTAAACATTGAATCGGTTCTTTTTCTTGAAATGCTCTTCCCTACCAATCTTTAGTCTCTTTTTAACAAGATTTGGGTTTAAATCTGGAATCGGTTCTTTATGCAAAAATTCAACCCTCATCTCATTTAGTGATCCGCATGGGTTTGCATGGGATGGAGAATCTCGTTTAAACATGAGATAGGTTGTGTGTAGAAATTGTTCACCTAGTCTTTCTCTAACCAGATTTGGGTTTAAACATGGAATTGGCTGGGTTCTTTATGCAAAAATTGTGTGCAATGTCTAGAGAAAAAATTGTATTTTAAACATGAAATTAAATTTATGGGAACAAATTCTTTTTCTTAAGAAATGCTTATTCTCTTATATCAATGAGACTTTGTTACTGTCATTTTGGATCAACATCTTTTTCTCGTATAGTCTTGTTGGTTGCAGTGTGTTTATATCTCTTTATGTTTCTCATTGGATGTACTTACTTCCCTCTTTACCACCAAAAATCCCTAAAACATCGCCACGTTGGCGGACTTATTCAAACAATTCAATGAATTCAGGGCTTGACGCCTGGGGTTGGAGGTTCTTAGCATTTCCAGAGTGTTATCGGTCGACAGATGAGGTTTTTTGACAAGGGTTCAAGGCCGCAAGGAAGCTTGTTCTTCTTGCGTGAGAGAATATTCTGGCTGATGATCTCTGTATATTTATAAATCAATAGAGTTTGTTGATCCAGTACACCTGCCCCTCTACAGTATGCTTGATTTTGCAGGGCCCCATCTTGATTTTGCTTGATCTTGCAGGGCCCCACCTTTGTTGCACACATTCAGCCTTTTCATTCCCCATATCAGGGTTGTTTACCAGATAGCTATTTCCCCCAAGTGCTTATTTTCCTGCCATTTCCTCATCAGGCCCATAATTTTCCAATATTTCTAAGCCAACCAAGATCTGATTTTCTTAAAACCAATCAGTTATCTTATTCTTCCATCTTCCATGAAACCAAAATGCTTGTGTACGAGACATTAGTACATTGATGAATGTGGTGGACTTTTTTCAATTGCAGAGTGATTGCTCAGCAGTGGGGCTAAAATATTTCGTGTGTGAATGTTTGTTTCAGCTCAAATGCACAGGGGTGTGTGAACTTTTTCATCCTTTGTTTTCCATTTGAATTTCCCTTGTTATAATGTTCTGGGTTTATATATTCTTGATGAATTCCTGTAACGAACTTTTAATGGGCTGAGAGTAAACTCTGTTGAAAATACTAAGTCATGATTTTAATGTTTTGAAATCAGTGCAAAATTCAGGGAGACAGAATGCTGGTAGCAAAACTGTTGGATAGTTGTACCCTTCTAGCAAAACAGAGTTTAGATTTTGAGCTGAGCCCCCCAGGGCTCAAATGCGACTCCATGGTTATTATAGGCACCCATGTTTTTCCCATGGCACGAGAGATCTTCACAGCTGACGCCAAGCCACCTGACTGCTCCATTTAACGATACTACTGTGTAGATTACATACTTAACCTGTTGTTGACCTTACTTTTGACATCACCTGCTCATTCTGTATTTTTGTATTCCAGTAAACTAGGCTGTTGGTTGCTGCAGCCATTATAGCATATGCCATAATTAGTTGCCTCCTGTAGACATCTGTAGATCCTTTTCACAATAATACAATGCAGCCTATCGGATCAGCCATAAATGTGCCAATGATTCCCATGGGTTGTGCGATTTCTGGCCTTGTATAGGCCATCGAGTCAATATTTCTGACTGCACTATTATACATGCACTCAACAATTTGATAGTTTCACACCAAATCCATTTACCATTTCACTCATTGCGAGTCTCCGACTACACGAATATCAATGTAGGATACCTTGAAAGATATTATTGTGTGAAAAGGAGTGGAAAATAATGTAAGTGTAACAATAACTGTTCTGTAGGACACAGTTACTCAGGCATCAAAAGCAGCCAGAGATGGGCAGGATTTTTTTGGTTTTAATGTGTAGGGGGATAGGGAGCAAGAGGATCAGGAACAGGTTGGTCACCTTATTGTCTTTTCCGTCCGGCTGTGGCTTCTGCTGGGCACTTTCTTGTGCAGTGGGAACACTTGCACAAAAGGTGGAGTTAATTTTCAGAAACCAAATGGAATGGAGTGGTAGCAGGTCACACTGTAGTTGGTGGGATTTGGGATTCATGTTGAGAATCGAGTGCAGTTGGTTTCCTTGTTTTTACCAGTCTTCCCATGGATAACAAACACTGTTTTTCACCCAAATTTTGCAACAGGTCTCCCTTGATCCGTATTCTATGCAAGTATTAGCTAAATGCATCATTTACTCCAATTTATATTTTTAAAATGAACTTGCAATATATCTCGATCAAGTTCCAGAAGACTTGGTTTCTAGACTGAAGTAGCTTTCACAACAAATATTTTGATAAGTTGAATTTCAAGATGATTTGCTATTCCGGAACTCTATATCTGGTCGGTCATTGAGGTAAACAGAGTATGTAGGTGAAATCTCCATATGAGATTTCAATTAGCCTTTATTAGCCTACTTTTATTAGCCTTTTGTTTTGACTCCTAGATTAATCTTCTAAGCAACCTGTTGTGATGGAACCGTGTCTTCAACCAAGATATTGATAAGCAAACATTTTTCTGCTTTATTCCATTTTTAACAGCTCTATAAACTTGAGAAAACTTCCTATGATGAAGTTTGGGCATTAACTTCCTTTCAAAAGGTTGGCACTTCCTTTTTATTAATTTTTTTTAAACGGTTGGGGTGGGGGGATAGGGAGCAAGAGGATCAGGAACAGGTTGGTCACCTTATGGTCTTTTCCGTCCGGCTCTGGCTTCTGCTGGGCACTTTCTTGTGCAGGTGTGAACACTTGCACAAAAGGTGGAGTTAATTTTCAGAAACCAAATGGAGTGGAGTGGTAGCAGGTCACAGTGTAGTTGGTGGTATTTGAGATTCATGTCGAGAACCAAGTGCAGTTGGTTTCCTTGTTTTTACCAGTCTTCCCGTGGATAACAAACACTGCTTTTCACCCAAATTCCGCAACAGGTCTCTCTCGCTCCGTTATCTATGCAAGTATTAGCTAAATGCATCATTTACTCCCCATTTATATTTTTAAAATGAACTTGCAATATATATCGATGAAGACTTGGTTTCTAGACTGAAGTAGCTTTCATAACAAATATTTTGATAAGTTGAATTCTGTAATGCTGTTGTGTTGACTTGGTATGTTTTCTGTAATTTTGATAAGTTGAATTCTGTAAATCTGTAATTCATATCAAAATATTTTGATAGACTTGGTATGTTTTGTGTTGACTGCTGTTGTGTTTTAGTGCCTTTTTTGGTTTGGAACTTTTGTCAAACAGTTTGCAACATACTCTGATCTCACTGTGATATGCCCTTTAATGCTGCTGTTGGGGTTGTGTGTTCATTTGTTGACTGCTGGTAAGTTTCTTGCATTTACTTGGTTCAGAAATATTGTCAAACAGTTTCACAATGACTACAGTGTTTGGCACACAAGGGGTTGTAACCAAGCTGCAAATGAGTGGAATGGTCCCTTTTTTATCAGCAAATGATAATGGCTGCTCGATCCGCCCTAGGTCGAACTCCACAAACACCCAATAATCTGAAAAGTGCCCACGATTTGAAGATGAGGGTTTGGCCTCCACAAGCAACACAAAAACTCTGTAAATGCCCACAACCTGAACAACTGATGAATCTTCCTTTGTCAACTATGAGTTCCCAATGAGAGACCTGTGTGATCTCTCCCTCTGATCAGCTAGGGTGGATTTGTTTCACCACCAAAACCAATCTGCTCAAGGGTTTCAGACCCCAAAGCCAAAGAAACTACGAGAGCTCTCCAAAATCCCAATTAGATAAAATGATCATGCATAATGAAAGATTGAGCCCCTAACTCTTCTTTATACCCTTTTTGCCTTTCTCCCCTCAATTAACTAATATAAAAGTGACTTTTTAATTTATCTTTAATTTTTCTACAAAGTCAATTTATAACAATCTTTTATTAATTTAATTAATCAATGTCATTTTCAAATGTTGTTTTTCCACTCAAATGACATTAAATAATTAAATCAATTAATTCCCTTTTTACCGACTATAGCCTACGGGAATTAGATAGGCTATTGAGTCGTCCTCCTGGAGTGATCACTCAGAAAGGGACAGTACAATTCTCCCTTTCCAAGATTGCTTATCCTCGAGCAATGACAAGTTATCCTTAAGGGCCTTCAAAATGTCCATGGATTTTACCTTGGTAGTGTTTGTATTCATTGTCACCTTGGAAGCCTTTGAATTTCCGCCTCTGCTTTGTTTTTCAACAGCCACATAATCTTCCATTGATGGAACGGGGCTAGGAAAACCTGCAGACTCCTTGTCATTCTCCCCGCTCACCATCCTTTATGAATTCAGAAATATATGGGCCATTATATACCTGTTGCTTGACAGTATTTGGGTCTGCTTTGGGGTTGGAAATGACAGCAGAATTTTCACATAACTCCTTGCCTTTAGTAAATCTGAAATCTGCAGACAAAACTGGAAACTTTTCAGCCTCTTCATTACAGTTTGAATCTGATATATCTTGCATAGGCGGCTCTTGTGATGAAAGAGGACGTTGGTCATCTGCATGTCCAAGCTTCCCTTGGTCTTGCATGCCCTTCTTTGCTTTAACATATTCAATCAAAAACATCAATGCTTCTCCTTTATCATTCCGTTTAGTCAAGAGAGACCTTGAAGGACTCTTCAAATGCAATCAGGAAATTGTCAAACTTCTTCATTCTATAAATAGTCTTAACCCAAACAGATGTTTCATGTGATCCCACAAATCCTCTCAAATGTGACAAATTCGTTGGTCTAGGCCAACCCTGGATTGCTTGGATCTTCTTCTCATCAACATTAATCCTCTAAGCATTAATCTTATGCCCCACATTTCAATCAACCCATACTCACATTTTGATACCTTGACATAAAATGAATGCTGCTCAAGTATGCCAAGCATCTCATCTATGTGCTTCAAGTGATCCTTCCCTATCCTACTGTAGATCAAGATGTCATCAAAGAAAACCCAAACAAATTTCCTCAATTGTAGAATGAATACCTGATTCATATATGGTTGGAATGTAGTAGGAACATTAGTCAACCCAAATGGTATGACCAAAAACTCATAATGCTCATAGTGACACTGAAAATCGTCTTATGCACATCCTCCTCTCACCCTAATTTGATGGTATCCCAAACGCAAGTCATTCTTAGAGGCATATTGCACCATGAGGCCTATCTATCAATTCATCAATCCTAGGTAAACCAAACTCAATGGTATGCTCGAAACCTCTGTCAGGAGATCTCCCTGGAGGAGTCTTTCCAAAAACCTGGTCATGCATGTTTGCTCAACAATGACTATATGTCTCCATGATAAGGCTGGCTACTATCTGAAGACTTCTTGGACGTAATAATACACTCTGCTGTGCTAGCTACATCCATGTGCCTGAATATGCCCTCCATCTGCTTGGCTAAAACAACCTTAGGAGCTCCATTGGCCATGCCCCTCAGAACCACCTTCTTACCATCTGTTGTCTTGAATTCCAACTCCATTGTTTGGTAGTTCAAAGAATGTTTCCCCAGGGAAATGAACCATTGAACATCTAAGATGACATTAGTGTCTACTAGTTCAACTACATAACTGTCACAGTGTAGTTGCCCAACCTCACATCCAACCGCAGAACCTTTTGTGTACAAATCATATTGTGCCCACCAACAACTATTACATCCAACCCCTCAAAGTCCTTTGTAGGAATGCCCCTTCTAGCCACCAAGGCTAAATCAATGAAGTTGTGGGTTGCCCCATCGCTAATCAAAACCGTGACATGTTGTTCCTGTAATACTCCACGAACCCTGAAAGTGTGAAATCTAGGAACACCTGATAGAGTGACAATAATCCCACCCTTAGCCTCCACATGTGGTTGCTTCTCATCCATACTGCTTTGCTCTTCGCCCTGAGCCTGTCGTGCCTCCTCTTCATCACTATTTGAAAGCACCTCTATGTAATGCACCTTACCCTTTCCCATGCACTCGTGACCCAGTTCCCAAGGCTCCTTACAACTAAAACATAATTTCTTTCTCAACTCTCTACGAGTCTCATCATCCAGTGCCTCCTCCTCTTCATCACTATTTGAAAACACCTCTATGTAATGCACCTTACCCTTTCCCATGCACTCGTGACCCGGTTCCCAAAGCTCCTTACAGCTAAAACATAGTTTCTTTCTCAACTCTCTACGAGTCTCATCATCCAATCTATCTTTCCCGGCCCACTCTTTCTAGAAAAGTTTCTTGTCTTTGTTTTCTTGGGGAAGGAGCGGTTTAGGAGGAATTTTTATTCTTGGGTACAGACCCTGGTTTGAAGGCCTTAACCCAACCATGCAATGGTTTGGATATCTCTTTAGTGAAAAGCATAATCAACCTATGCTCCAACACATCCGTCACCATGACTGTTATCCTCTGAAACTCTGAAATATAAGCATCCGCTGTCCCACTCTGCCTGAGCTGTTCCAACTCCCTAAAGTGCAACTTGGGTCCTTCTTGTCAAATCGGTCCATAAGCATTTGTGTGAAGTCCAAGTATGATGTAATATTGACATTCCCCAATGTGGCTAGCCCATGGTACCACCACTTGTGGGCCTCTCCATCCAAATGCAGAGTAGCATACTTGATGGCTTCTGCCTTCGTCATGGGGTTGAGTTGGAAATGTGTCCAACTTTCAAACCCAAGCTTTGGGCAGTGCATTTGCTAGAGACATCAAAGTAAGGGTGGATAATTTCCCAACCTTCCGTTGAAGCTCCCAATTCTGTGGGCCCCTGTTGTAATCCCTGAAACTCATCACCTAAAGTCTGATACTCCCTCAAATAATCACCAAAAGTTTGATACTCTCTCAAAATAATCAGTAAAATCTTCCCCTTGTCCTTGTTGTCCCTGATTTTCAGCTTGTTGTCCTTCCGAACTGAGGCATGTGAGGACCGAGCTCTAGGAGTTCCCTTCAGCACGGTTCCCATTGTTACCATGGCTTCCATTAGTCCCTCCTGAACCATTATTGCCTGCATTGTTTTTGTTCCCTTGATTATTTGTCACAAGCTGTGTGGGAAGCTCAACCAACTGTTGCTGACCCCTTGACAAGTCATTCTGTCCCCTTTCTAAGTCACTCAGAATATTCATAGTGCTGCCCTCTCGCTGTTCATTTCTGTCCACCATGTGTTCTTCTTCTTCTTCTTCTGACTCTGAATGAAATAGGCTTGCATCCCCTCTCTTCCTTCTCCTGTATGTGATATAGTCCTCTTCACCGGGAGTCATTACAAAAACATGCAATACATAGGCTGGAAGGAACACTAGCTCTGATACCATTGTAATGTCCCCTCTTAGACCACTGATGTGTATTGTGTTGACTGTTGTGTTTTAGCGCCTTTTTTGGTTTGGAACTTTTGTCAAATAGTTTGCAACATACTCTGATCTCACTGTGAAATGCCCTTTAAGGCTGTTCTTGGGGTTTTATGTGTTCATTTGTTGACTGCTGGTAAGTTTCTTACATTTACTTGGTTCAGGAATATTGTCAAACAGTTTCACAATGACCACAATGTTTATTTATGATTATTTCTAACCTGTAAATGTTTCCCTTGAACATCAATAAAATAGTGGAGTGTCCACTTCCTAGAGACCACAAACAACAACTGAATTATATGATCTACTGAGGGAAACAAAGATGAGTTGTTGTAGTTAAATCTGCACAGGAACGACCCCTTTCTGAAGCTCCAAGAACTGACAAGTAAAGATACTGTCTACTGTCGAGATACCCAGAGGTTGCAATTGATGGCACAACTTCCCTACTTCTGCAACGAGCTGAGAATGAGTGAAACAACTCTCCTTTTAATGCCACAAACTGAGGATAAGTGACCTCAGCCCTCTCCCTGCATCCCACCATCAGATAACAGGGGTGCGGACCCCTTTCTTCCTTTGCCACAAGCTGCCACAAGAGACATGTCCCCCCTTGAACCCCATGCATAGCAATTGATGAGTACGGCTCCCCTTTTTAAAGGTTCACGACCCTGCAAATGAAGACTACGGACCTTGGAGAGCCCCCACGATTCTGCACAAGAAGAATACAACCTCCTTGAGAGACCCCACGAATTGTAACCAAGCTGCAAATGGGTGGAATGGTCCCTTTTTTTATCAGCAAATGATAATGGTTGCTCGATCCGCCCTAGGTCGACCTCCACAAACACTCAATAATCTCAAAAGTCGAAGATGAGGGTTTGGCCTCCATGAAAAACACAAAAATTCTGCAAATGCCCATAATTTAAACAACTGATGAATCTTCCTTCGTCAATTATGAATTCCCAATGATGAATTCTCAATGAGAGAACTGTGTGATCTCTCCCTCTGACCTAGGGTGGATTCGTTTACTTTATTAATTTAATTACTCAATCTCATTTTTAAATGTTGTTTTTCACTCAAATGACATTAAATAATTAAATCAATTAATTCCCTTTTTAACGACTATAGCCTACGTGAATTAGATAGGCTATTGCCACATGCTGCCACAAGAGACATGTCCCCCCTTGAACCCCATGCATGGCAATTGATGAGTACGACTCCCCTTTTTAAAGGTCCATGACCCTGCAAATGAAGACTACGGGCCTTGGAGAGCCTCCACGATTCTGCACAAGAAGAATACAACCTCCTTGAGAGACCCCACAAATTGTAACCAAGCTGCAAATGAGTGGAATGGTCCCTTTTTTATCAGCAAATGATAATGGTTGCTCAATCCGCCCTAGGTCGACCTCCACAAACACTCAATAATCTGAAAAGTGCCCGAAGATGAGGGTTTGGCCTCCATGAACAACACAAAAACTTTGCAAATGCCCATAATTTAAACCACTGATGAATCTTCCTTCGTCAATTATGAATTCCCAATGAGAGAATTGTGTGATCTCTCCCTCTGACCTAGGGTGGATTCGTTTCACTACCTAAACCAATCTCTCCCTCTGACCTAGGGTGGATTCGTTTCAGACCCCAAAGCCAAAGACATGCTAATGAGCCCCTAACTCTTTTTTATACTTTTTGTTTTTTTACCAATTAAATAATATAAAAGTGATTTTTAAAATTTTTTCGTTCAAAGTCACTTTATTAATTTAATTACTCAATATCATTTTTAAATGTTGTTTTTCACTCATGACATTAAATAATTAAATCAATTAATTCTCTTTTTAACGACTATAACCTACATGAATTAGATAGGCTATTGAGTTATCCTCCTAGAGTGAACATTACAAATTTCAAGATGATTTGCTATACCAAAACTCTCTATCTGGTATATCATTGAGGTAAATAAAGCATACAAGTGAAATCTCCATATGAAATTTCAATTAGCCTTTATTAACCTAATTTTATTAGCTTTTGGTTTTGACTCCTAGATTAATCTTCTAAGCAACCTGTTGTGATGGAACAATGTCTTCAACAAGATATTGATAAGCACACTTTTTACTGCTTTATTCCATTTTTTACATCTATAAATTTGCTTTATTCCATTTTTTACTTCTATAAACTCGAGAAAACTTCTTATGATGAAGTTTGGGCATTAACTTCCTTTCAAAAGGTTGGCAGTTCCATATACTCCCCAACTTGACTTAACAACCATGACGGCTTTGCTAATCAACAACCCCCTTGTGGGAGGGTGCCAGGTAGTTTGAGGGGGCTATAACAGTACCATGCTTTCACCACCCTGATTGTCCTCTTGTGGCTTTTCTCTATAATATAGCACAAACAGATTAAAAGTGAATATATTAATTATATTTGTAAATTATTTGTAAACAGGAACTGCTCTGCAATGCCATGTAAATATGAAAGGAAAATTACATGACTTCAATGTTTTTCGAATTAATGTAGTTATTTTAAATCAAGTTAAGATAATGGCTATTGAAGCTTTTGCCTGTAAGTAATCTGCAAAGATGCATAAATCTGAAAGAAAGTCAGGGTAACTCCAATGCACTTGCAAATTCTAAATGATTGCTTTAAATTGTGGAAGGCAATAAGAGATTGTGGAATGCCATAGTTTAAGTAGATATAGAGGTTATTTCTTATTCGCTTCTAACTCCAGCGCACTTGCAAATTCTAAATGATTGTTTTAAATTGTGGAAGGCAATAAGAGAATGTGTAATGCCATACTTTAAGTAGATATAGAGGTTATTTCTTATTCCCTTCTATTTCTGAAAATCAAATAAAGGTAAAAAGTATTTTTCCAATGGAGTTAATTGCAGAAACTGGTTTGAGTTTGACCTCAATTTCTTTAGGACTTTACCCTATTTTGACAGCATGTGGGGACTTTACAAGTGGGAATTGGGCCTTAGTATCATGAATCTAATTTGGTAGCCCGACTGCTTTTAAATTGTGATATTGTGCAAGTGGGTCCCAGCCTAGATCCTGTTAAAGGGGGACATCGACCCTTGTAACAAGTGGGACACAGGGTTTGTCCTGTGACATGAGATAGGGTGCATCTGCATCTAGTGCACAATTGGTGTGTGCACCCTTGGGAGTGGGTGTGTGCTCCTTGGCTACATTGTTGGATATCATTCACTGAGATTTGGAGAGAATGCTTGGTAATTTGGCTCATACTAGCTTTTTTTTTTGGTCAACTGGTGAGTTCATCCTGGTGTGTGCTTAAAGTAGTATACAAAGTTCCAACTCTTGATTATTTAATAATAATAATATTATTTATACTATTGTCCAATGAATGATGCAAAAGGTAGGTCAAGAAGCAATGGGACTGAAGAAGAGAGGTACAATCTATAAGCATTTGCAAGAGTGCGTAAGGCTACTCTTTGCTGGGTTCTTGGTCAGTTCCATGCTAACATGTGTCTTGTTTGAATCCCTTGGGTTAGGCACATTAGTCTATGCGAATGAGTTTACTAGGGATACTATCCATGAATGTGGAGAAACATTCTTAGGTTTTCTTGGAAAAAAGATGTGACAAATATGAAAGAGCTTGATCAAGGAATGTTAGAAAGAAAGGAAGAAGGAGAGGAGCCAAGGATAGATGGGCATACTAAGCTCAATTGATTTGATGGGCATACTGAATCAAGAAATTGATGGTAGTGCCAAATAAATTTCATTTGAGTGCAAATTATTCGCAGAAAATGAGGTGCAAAGTGTAAATAGCCGCAATGCACTTATTGATTTTATTGTGAAGTGTTTGGGTGTAAGTTTACTAGTGATATTTCTTGAGATTGAGGGAGAAGATGATAGAGAATTGTTGGCAAGAATGTCGGGGGTTGATGTCTCACCTCCTGCTTGCCATATTCTTGCACTGCATTGCTACCCTCATGTTGGTCAATCCTCCCACATACATTACAATGTCTGCTCTCTTCCCTGACCTTGAACAATGTTTTCTATCTACCTCATTGGACTACAGAATATGGTGAGCTTAGTTTCATTCTCATTCATCAACGTTTACTTTAGATGTCTTGTATCATTCTCTGCACATTAAAATCACTTGAATCACAGTTCAGGTGTTGAAGAAGGAATAAGAATTTACAGTTTGGTCATGGGTTTTTGAATTTTTCTATGGTGGAATGACAATGGCTTAAAAAGTATATGTGACCCTTGTTTTAGTTCTCGGTGAGCTTAGCTTCACTAACATGGAAGGCCTACTGGCATCTCTACTTACATATTCTTTGCTGAAGTTTTTTGTAATCTAGAATTTTTGTAATTGATTGCCTTAGATTTTTAAGACTCTTCTTCCAATTTTTTTATGATTCCCATGGTTATCTTAATTGTTCCCGTGGGTACGAAATGATAAAGGAGATTTCAAAATATGTCCATATATATCAGGAAAAAGGATGGTTGTTATTTGTCTTTAGATTTCTATGCATATGCATATTGTCTTGAGAACAACTACTGCTCTAGGTTAGGCCCTCACGAGAATTGAACCTTGCCCAACAGTGAAAAATTCATCGCTTTCCACCATTGGATCCAACCCCTTTGGACTCTTTTGTAAAGTTATTGAAAGAGAGATATTTTTCTATTAAAAAAATATCATTCAATATTTTTGGGTGGTTTAGTAGGATTCTATCTTTACAACCAAATCACAATGGAGAAGATTAAATTATTTAGCACAATTAGGACATACTTTTAGAGAATTTTTTTATGACATGATCATAAATTTAACTTAAATCATCAAATAAAATTAATTTGACGGTAAAGATGCAAGCAAATTCCAACACTGTTGTGCACCACTCCAATCGATTATTTTTGAATTCACAATTTATTGAAATTTGACCATATGACACACGATTCTCTTCATTTACACCTATATCAATGTTACCAACTTAATGAGAACCCTCTAGAGTTCTCATTTTTTTAGAGGTCACATTTAGTGGTTGTTTTTACCTCCATTTGGAAAAGTGGTGCCACCAGTTACATTCTTTTTTTCTTTAGGGTTAAAATTACAACATTTTGTAATCATGACTTGTAATGTTGCTAATAAAAAACTTAAAATTGAGCGTTGAATCGAAAAGTGGTGATACGGGTAGTACCCTTATTTTTTTTCGAAGCCAAAACTACAACTTGTTTGAAATCATGGCCTTAACAACTAGTATTGTTACAACCAAAATCTTAAAATCAAACTTCAAATTGAAAAACAATACTACAAGTAAAACCCTTTTTGTCTTATAGGAGGTTAAAATTACAACTAGTTTGAAACCATGACCTTAACAACAGGTACCATTGCAACCAACGTTTTAAAATCAATCCTTAAATCGAAAAGATGTACTAACAATAACTATTTTTCTTTTTTCAAATTTAAAATTGCAACATTTTTTAAAACATGGTCTAAAAAAAAATCCATATTATTGGAAACAAAATCACCTTACCCATATCCACTCTAACTTTACTCTCCCTTTTAAAAAAAAATTAAAAAAATAGATAAAAGAATAACTTATTTAATTTATTTAAAACACCATAAACAATGTAACAATGAATTAAAAAAATAAAAATAAAAACAAACTTAGAAAATTAAATTTAAATAAAAATATTATAAAAAAACATATACAACAATTTTTATAGAAATATATATTAATAAAGTTTTAAAATAATATAAAAACAAAATTTTTATAGAAATATATATTAATAAAGTTTTAAAATAATATAAAAACAAATATATAATTGCAAATTTAAAAAAAAATTACATACAAAATTAAAATTAAAAAATAATACATACAAATAAAAGAGTTGAAATAAATATATTAAAAAACATGACATGAATGGGCTCTATGGGGTGGGTGTGATTCCGAGAATCACTTTGATAAGCATGGCATCGAATAACTCCATGCATTGAATTTTAATTTTATTAAAGATAGCCACACATAAATACATTCACATAAATACATTTAAAGATGATCTTTGAATTTATATTCCCACAAATTTGATGGTTGTTCCTATTCATCTATAATTTTTCATATTTCTCTTAAATTAAATATTTATAATATTTCTCCTTATGAAGGGGTGTTTGTAAGTCCAAACATATTTCTGTACTTTTCGAACTTTTCTCTTCCAAGTGTTTTAGTGAAGATGTCTACAATTTGTTCAATTATGGAACAATGTATCAAATGAATAGTTTTGGCCTCTACATGATGTCAAATCAAATGGTACTTTGTGTTGATGTTCTTTGTTTGATCATGGAATCTAGGATTGTTGTCCAACTTGATTGCAAAAGTGTTGTCAATCAAAAGTGGAGTAGCATTCACATGTTTCTCCTACAAATCCTCTAGTATCTTTTTGAGCCACACAATCTCCTTTGTTGCCTCTGCAACAACCACATACTCTGCCTCTATAGTGGAATTTGTTGGTATAGACTATTTGTGTGATCTCCAAGAGAGTTTTTGATCCAAGACTCATAAGATATCCTAAAGTAGACACTCCATTCTTCTTATCCCCTTCAAAGTTTGAATCTCTATGTCCAATTGGTTTGAAGTCCTCCACCTTAGAGTATTTGAGCCTTGTTATCACAATGTCTATCACTTGTGTAAATCCTTCACAAGATGCTTGATAAGTGTAACATATGGAAGTAATTGCCACTATCACATAAGAAGTTACTTCCCTCGTTTTAGTGAGTGATCAAGGTCCAACACAAGTGAGGCTTCCCTAGTAACCTCAAAGGATCCTATAGCAAGGCTAGGCAAGTCTATGACCCCTTAATCTTGGTTACTTGATTGTACCACTAGTTAGGTTAAGGTTCAAGACAAGGTCAAGGTGGCTTAAGAAAATCAAATTCAATGTGTGTGTGAAGGGTGTTTCTAAGATAATGAGAGATATCCAACACAACACTTGAATCAAATAAATTCCTCGAAACACTAGCTATAAAAGAAAAAGAAAAGGATGTAATACAACTTGTAGCAAAAGATTATCTACTTCAACAATAACAAGTTTATGACAACAATAAATAAACAATCCTAAAATTAGCAAAGATGTCCATGAAAAGATGCTAAATGCAAGATAAAATATAAGAAAAACAACAACTAATGATTGCTAAAAAGAAACAACATGAAACTATGTTAAATATATGCAAGATGCCAAGCCCTGATAGCTGAAAATTACAAAAATGCAGAAATAAGTGACGTTAGAGATGATTTAAGGCTAAGAATGCAAACAAATGCTACATGTTAAACTAACATGACCTAAACTTAAATATACAATGCAACTAAGCTAATTCTAACCGAGATGTCAAGGAGGGAGAGAGATCTAGGGTTCTAAAATCATCTGTAAGATAAAGTCAATAAACGCAACCTCTATTGAGGATAAAATCAAGAAAACACAAGGATCAAACCCCAAGGGAGTACAATCACAAACCCTAGGTCTAAATCCTCTGGTAAAACAAGATAGGGGAATGCAATCACAAACCCTAGGTGTCGTCCTATGTCTTCTAAGGCTTCTAATAAAGGATCAAGGTGATAAAAACCTAGAGGAGTACAATCACAATCTCTACAATTTAGTTGATAAGGGTAAATTTAGGGGAGTAGAATCAAAAGCCCTAAAATCAACCTATCCTTCAACAAGCTTAAAATGAATGAAAACAAGGGAAGGGAGCACAATTGCAAGCCTTCCTAGGGTTCCAAAATACAATTTATCCAAGGAGAACAAGACACAATGCAAATCATCACCAATTTGATAAAGCATTTACTTAAAACACCAAGAAAAAACCATCAAATACTTAGAAAGAACACTTACTAACCAAGGCGTCGAGCATGAGGAAACTCTAGAACATGAATCATCCACAAAATATGAAGAAACATCCACAAGATCACTCTCTAAGAGGTGCACACAAGTACTCCATGATGATAAAGAATTATAGAAGAAAAGAGAAGTGATTCTCCACAAGTGTGAGTTATATTTACAAATGAGGAAAGCACTAGCCTTTTATATGAGGAAAACCTAGTACTTTACCTCTCAAAAGCCCCTAAAGTGTAATTAATCCATGGTATAAGGTAGACAGGTCTAGATCGACCCCCAAAATAGCCTCCAACATAACCAAGTAATGCTAAAACATAAAAAACATACTCTTAAAAGCCTACACATGTGAGTGCAAGAGGCTCAAGAGGGTGACATCATCTCCTCAAGGGGCATAAAGGCCTTCAAAGACCACGTCCAAACCCAAAAGGTGCAAGCATCATGGAAGGTCATGTATCCTTGTAAAAAGGTCACATCTCATCATAAAGTTCCAACTCATCATGACCAATGATAGGTCGGACCAAGCAAGCATCAAATCATCATCATGCTTAACATCATCATCAACATGTGCAATGTCCAAGGGATAGGGTGCGATATCATGAGGGAAAAAACTCAACAACCTCACCAAAGAGGTGCACTATCATGATTAATTCTCACGTCATCGATCCCAAGCTCAAATCCTCAAAGGGCACAATGTCCATGGTGAGGGGCGTCCTACCCTATGAGTAGCCCATCGAGCCATATATGCAACGTCCAAGCTCATTTGTCCAAAATCCAAGGTCTAGGAGGTACAATAAGGTGCCCTAAGGTAATCCAAATCATCAAAGGATCCAAGGCTCTGCATCAAGGGCCCAATGTCCTCTATATAGTGCACAACGTCCTGGGAATCATCATGCAAATGTCCTCCAAAGGCCCATGTCAAGGGTGCATCATGATCAAACAAGGTTCACATATTCAATTAAATCAAACATTACAAGATACAACAATCATTAGAGTCATCAAAAGTAGGCCACTACTTAATACAAAATCCACATAAGCAATTCACATTAAGTATCTTCTTCAAACTTTACACTAGCTCAAGACCTTATGCAATTTTACAAGTTTAGGTATGGGAGGGCCATCACAAGATCCTATTAGGTGTGCTAGTGCCCAAGTATAGGAGTAGTTCCCGGGAAACCCTTCAAAGTGTAAGTATAAGTGAATGAAGTAACATGGGGTTTACTTCATGGTCATAGTGTCATTGACATGCAAGGACACGTGTGAGTTCGTCTCCATGAGTGCCTTTGTAGAGGGAGTGTTTGGTGCTTGATATACCATTTCCTGAGTATTGTATGTATTCCAAACCCCTTATTTCCTTTTGATATTCTTTTATTGCTTTGCAAGTCCCCTTTTTAAGTTCATGTTTTTTGTTATTTTTCTTACTGGGATTAAGTCCTTTTAATTGATATACATTCAGTGCATTTGGACTAGGGGCGATCGCCTCATAGCAAGGGGGTGGAGCTCAAGCTAACCTTTGGATTTTGATTTGGTATTTGTCATCCCATTATTTCTTCTTTCTTTTGTATCATTTTTTTTTTTAAATTTTTACTAGTTGCATCAACCTCGACATTCTAGCCCTTCTTCTCATAGGAGGATGAAGGCACAGACCTTTTTGGTGTACATGTAACAACCATTTCCAAAATATGGGAAGGGCAGTGGATGTGATATTTAAAGTATGGAAGGGAATGGTATGTTACCCCTATCAAGGCCTCCCAGTAGTACTCACATTCCCTAAGAGTGACAACATTGAACTACGACACATATGATGACCACGAAGGTGAAACAAGGAAAAAAGAATAACTTCTAAGCAATCATGATCCATTATTTGACTTCAACCCTTGATCCTCACCTAAATGCCTAATGCATTAAATGTAACACTTTATATGAAACAATGAATATTGTACCTCATGTGTGTTGGACCACCATCATCAGATGAACCATGCTGATCAAGTGAATGAGCTGAGCTAAGCAATGATGAGCGATTGTTGCCTGTGGAGAATGTTGATGATCATCTCTGGGATCATTATCTTAATTGTGGTCCATAAGACATGATCTCCTCTAGTTACCCCTGGGTGAGAGGGGGTAACATCCCAAAGTCTTGAGTTCCCTTCAAGTATCTTAGAACTCTCTTTACAACACACCAGTTTCCTTCACAAGGTTTTTGCATGAACCTAGAAATGATCTCAACTGCAAATGGAAATCTAGTATAGTAGTGGTAAGGTAGATAAGGATCCCCACAAGTTGTGTATATTTAGTTGCATCCTCAAGTTCATTCCTTTGTTTTGATGTTAGCTTCAAATTTTTCTCCATTGGAGTAGAGAGAGAATTACAATCAACCATGCCAAATTTATTCAACATTCTCCAATGTACTTCTTTTGGGAGATGAATATATACTTTGGATTATGAGTTACTTCAATACCCAAGTAGTAGTGAAGATGTCCCTTGTATGACATCTCAAAAACCTTCTTCAATTATTCTTTATGGATGCAATATATGGTTCATTGTTCCCTATTATCAAAATATCATCTACATACACCACAAGATATACAAAATTTTTTCCAACTTTCTTGAAAAACAAAGTTGCATCATCAATATTAAAAAACTTGAAATTGATCTTCAAAATATTCTTAGTTATCTTTTCATACCATGCATGAAGTGCTTGCTTTAGGGCATGTTATCCCCATTTTGTGGGATAACTAAGGAGATCATTTCTTGAGGCCCTCAGGTTGGAGATATGGAGTGACGAGAGACTACATGACCAGTAGTTTCCACTTGCACATACAAAATCTTGCTCTATCAACACATTCTGATCCATTTGTCAGTGCATCCACCACACCAGCTAGCTTTTGGAAGGAAGACGGGTCTTGCTCCATGTTGTACAAGTTAGGTATTGTGGCAGGTAATCACCCTAATATTTAAGGCATTTAAGCATGTTGTATTTAAGCTACTTTTGATTATAAAACAATTGCTTGGACATTATGCTTTTGACCATGTTTCACCTTGGTGAGTGTCATAGATTTCCTAGTAAGTGTCCAACCTTTGGGGAAGGTTTACAATTGGGGGTCCCTTGAGGGGTTATCGTACCATTCCTGACCATACATACCACTTTCTTCTCATTACATTCCCATCACACTACCCTCTTCTAGGTCCTTTGACTTTAGTGACCCAAGAAGGGCATGTACCTCATTTCATGGGAAGAAGGGGCTGAAGGCCCAGAGGGATTGGTGTTGGATAATAAGATAAAATCCTGTATATAGACCTTCTAGATGCTTCACCCAGGGATCCCCGAGAAATAAATGAAATGCTTCTATTTAATAAATGGGGGACCCACACAAAAATAAATGATAATGAATTTTTAAGGGGTTAGTTGGAGGATGGGAGATCTCATCACGAGCTGGCCTATCATGATAATAGGTATTTAGCAGTATGACATTACCATCATATGGTCACCAATCCAGGGTAATGGCTCTCAGTTACACAACTGAGAGAAAGTGGGTCTCATCACAAACCAACCTTCTCATTAAAGAGAGGTATTTATGAATGACATTGTCGTTATCTGGACACCAAGCCAGGACAGTGGCCTTCAACTCGTTCCTTAAAACATGAGAAAAATAAAGAATGGAAAGAATATGGGCTTGGAAAAAGTGCATCGTGAATGAAGGTGCCACACACCCTCTACAAAGGCACCTATGAATGAGATAATACGAGCCCTTGTATGTCATAAAACTCATTGACCTATGAAGTCTAAAACCCTTCCACCTCATCATCCACTACATAACCTTGAAAGGCCATACTTGGGAGCATCCCCTACTTGAGGGATTTGGTCTACCCAATAGGACATTTATGACACCCCTCCCATACTTAAACTTGGTCAATTGTATAGGTTTTTTAAGCATTTGTTTAATTTGATGAGGTAGTTTTGATGTACATGTTTAGGTTCCTTGCTTATTAAATGTGGTTTACACTTGTCATGATATCTTTGACTTGAGATCTTTGGAGGGCACGCCCTTTTGTTTTGTAGGACCTTGCTTGGTGGCCAGTTTTGGGAGAACAAGCCTAGCCTGGGATTCCATGGGGAAAAGATCCCATAGGTTGGATGTTGTAGGCCCGCACACCAGATCCCAAAGATATGCCTTTGGAGGCTTACATGGCATCCTGGAGGATCTTATCCAACCCCTAGTACCCTAACAACTTTCCTAGGAGAGCCAAAACATCATATTTTGAGGGTGGATGCCATGCTTGAGGGGGTTTGATGGAGATGGAGTTATTGCACATTGACACTTGGAATATCTTGACTGGAGGAGGCATGGATTAACCCTAGCACATGATGAGTAGGTTCAAGGATCCCCAACGACCTCCATTCTTTTCTCCAACGACTTGTTCAAGGTGCCAAAACGTCCCCTAAAGGGGTGGCACCATCTTGTTCGAAGGTTTCTTTGTGTAAAAGTGAATTTTAAGATGAATTGTTTAATATTATTTGGATGCAAGGGGTAAGATAAGGGTTGTGGACCCCTTATATTATGTTTTACCCTTGCTAAGTGGACAAACTATGTGATAGACATTTTGTATAAATAGAGATCATGAAATCTCATTTTGAATCACAAATCTCCCATTGTGAAGAGCTAAGGACTACAATTTTTGCTACCTTCAAAGATTTTTTGTTCTCTTGTGCTATGGTATGGTGTTCTTTTTGGTTATGGACTACATGATGATGATGAACTAGCTCTTGGAGGTATTTTCTAGCTATTTGTGGTGGTTTATCTTGTTGCTATTTGGATTGGTAAGACATTTTACTTGTTGCTATCATTTGTAATTCAAGCTCAAGGTTGATTGTTGCTAAGGATAGGTAGGGATTATAAGTGCATACACCCCTACTTTAGCTCCACCATAAATTTAAGAATAAAATTACTGTTTGCAAGGGTTTGCTAAGGAAGTATAAGAACATGCAACCCTTAGATCAAACCCTAGCAAGGTTACTTGCCTTGGGAAATAAGAGGATTTATACCCACAAGGAGGTAGTATCTCTAGCTCTTTACTTTTGACCCCATTAACCCATTAATCAAAGGCACTAGTCATTACATTGGAGAAATAAAACATTGCATTGGTAAACGTGAAAAGTTGAAGTTTTGAAGTTCTCTCACTTGGACATTGTTCCTTGAGCCTTAGGCTATCTTGCCTCATTGAGGCGTCCCATTTCACCCACTAAAAATTTATGTTGTAACAAAACTAACCTACAACCATTAGGCCTGCAGAGATATAACCCTCTAAACCTAAAATAACCCTAGAAATCAACTACAACTTCTCCCTAACAAACTACTAACCCTAGCACACTTTTTGGGCTAACTTAGTGTTATTTTTGTTGGTTAAATTTTATGTTATAAAGCTTGGTTTTCTACAGCCATAAGGATGATAAATATCACTGCAGTAAAATTTTTGTTGCAACCTTGCTTTAATGCTAAATTCTTGCTCTTTCATTCTTGAGTTGAACTAGTCTTTACTAGCTTGTCTCTTGCTTATTCAACTAGACTTTTAGCACTTATTTTTCAGCTTTTATTATCTTTTACATGATAATATATATCATTGATTTTTGATGAAATTAGGGACAAAAATATTAACTTGCTTGTCCACCTAACATATTGCATCGTATACTTGTTTTTCCTTGTGTCTTGGGCAGGTATTCTCTTTGGGCAGGTCACTCAAAGGATTGGAAACCTCAAGAAACCCTCTAGACTCATTTCCAAGTTCCCCTTTCCATCTAGAAACTTGACCTTTAGGGTCATCCATTCATACATCTCATTTTTCGTCTCAATCCCCCCTAGGGTCTCTGTGATTCCCCCCTTAAGGTGACTACCTCACCTCTAAAGTGATGGGAACACCTGACTATGGTGACAGTGGGTAGGTGATATCTAAGTTGTCACCATTTTGGTGGTTGGGTTGGGATTTTCCCAACCTACAACTTGTGTGATAACATTTTGGCATCGTTGATGGGGAGGATTTTGAATCCTCTTCTGACCCCTAACAACACTTTGGCAAGCTTTGACCCTAAAGCCTTTATCCTTAGCTTGCCCAATGACTCCAATGAAGAACATTCCCTTTCCACCCTTGATGATCTCTCTTTGAGACTCATTTGGTGACTTCACCTTCCCAGAACCTACCATTCCTTGTCTCTCCCTTTCCATCCTTTGATGAACCTTGATCTCATATGGAGACTCCATTGAGGTTTATTTTCAATCAATGGAAATATGTCACCATGGGATGAACCCTCATCCAGAACTTGTTATTCCTGGAAGAGGGCACTTTTATATATGGAAAAGTAAAAGGCTGTTAATAAAGTTGTCGAGGAAATGATGAATCCTATAAAAGAGTTATTTCCTAATGAAGAAATAGGCCTTGAAAATGAAGAAGTACTTGAAGGATAGACATATGAAGAAAGTTACCAAGAAGATCTCAATGAATTTTCTCATGTTGAAGATTTGGATGATACATTTGATGAAGAAGAAGCGCTCATATCTTCCCTTCCATTTGATGAAGACATCCAAGCCTATATTCCTCCTTCACATCAAGAAAGGAACATGATTAGTTGTGACCATTTCAAAGATCTTGATGATACTTTATTCCATGACCTCGGAAGTGAAGAAGTGTTGGAGGAAACCTTGGATATGATAGATCCTCTCGAAGAAAAGCGAACAAAGAACTATTCACTAAGGATCAATCCTCTTGTGATGAAGAGGAGATGGAGGGGCGTGTCCATAAGAAGAAATAAGAGTTCTGATAAAGCACAACAGATTGAGGCACCGCTATCTTTGATCCTGCTTGATGAAGGCAATGTTGTCCAACCTTTCTCTCCTCCTGCACATGATGTTGAAGAAGCGATCAATCTCGATAATGAATAATTTGAAGATCCAGTTGAAGATGTCCATTCCTCTACTCCTACTGCACACAAAGACAAATAGATGATTGTTTATGTTGATGGTCTTATGAAAGAACCTTTATATATGGTTGATGAACATATAGATACTTTAATACAAGCTGGAAGACATAGGTGGGATCTTGGTCATCCCATTTTTTATAGAGACCCTATTTACGACATTGAGGATAGCCCTCAAGAAAAGGGGTTTGAGTTTTTATCTTCAGAGGAATACTTTTCATGCGTATATGATTCATATGTTTGGAAGCCCGATGATGAAATGATTACAAATTTACTCGAGGATGACCAATCATAGCATTTTCAGGATGATTTTCAGTCATCCCTTGGGACTTTTGATGCATATATTTTTGGGGATGCAGACTTGTTGTATGAGGACTCTCAACCACCTTCATCCTCAATTTTGGAGGAATACCAAGACGTGGACATATCAGATCATAGGTTCACTCTACCAGGAGGAAGTATTTTCATATCGAGGATTTCGACAGGGATTCACAAATGAAGAGGCACCACTTTTCTTTATCTAGACCCGAGGTTGTCCCTTATCACATATCTTCTTCTCCGAAAATCCATGCAGTCTTCTTCTGATCTCTCATCTCCTCTCAGTATTCAACAAACAATAGATCTTTGTGCGTGAATGAATATGAACTGCCATCTATAAACAATATTCCTTTTCAGAGATGGGTTGATCGGGCTTGTGGCTATCACTTCAGGCATGATTCCTTGAATGATCAAACTTGCAGATATTCTTTTTAGTAGGATTTCCTCCCTCCCACCCATCTCCATGAGTTTCATTTTACGATTGATTATATATCTATTTATTCTCATGATCATTTTGTGTTGTACTTATCTTTGTTGTTTCACATTATTAAGCACATGGGGAGATACTTTGATGAGATGATCAACTGGTTACACTAGTTGTATGACTTCACATAACATCATCTATCCCTTGATCTTCAAGGTCCCAAGGCCCCATGTAAGTAGGTAGGTCATCTTTCTTTCCTTGAATTAGCATATTTATTTCTCATATCAGTTTAGATGCATTTCATTTTTCATTTTTCTCTACTTGCATTTTGATTCATTCTTAGTTTAGAATTTTTGAAAAATGCTAAAATTTTCTTTTCTAGATTAGTTTTTGTTTGGATTTTGATATATATGGAAGAAGGGTGATAGAACCACCCTAGATTTTACGGTTTTGTGTTTTAGTGTAGGCACAAGTCTACCAAGAGATGTTGTGGTTCTCATTCCCTCTACGATGAACACATGTCCCCAAGTAGGAGCCAGATGTTATCTCCATTTTGTGGGATAACTAATGAGATCATGTCACAAGGCCCTCATGTTGCAGATATGGAGTGCCAAGAGACTACATGACTAGTAATATCCACTTGCACATACAAAAGGGTGCTCTATCACCACATTCTGATCCATTTTTCAGTGCATCCACCACACTAGTTAGCTTTTGGAAGGCATAAGGGTTTTTCTCCATGCGGTACAAGTTAGACATTGTGGTAGGTAATCACCATAATATTTAAGACATTTAAGCATGTTGTATTTAAGCTACTTTTGATTATAGAACGCCTGCTTGGACATTATACTTTTGACCCTATTTCACCTTGGTGAGTGTCATAGATTTCCTAGTAAGTGGCCAAAATATGGGGAAGGTTTTCAACTAGGGGTCCCTTGAGGGGTTATCATACCATTCTCGACCATACATACCACTTTCCACTCATAACATTCCCATCAAACTACCCTCTTCTAGGTCCTTTGACTTCAACGGCCCAATAAGGGGATGTACCTCATTTCATGGGAAGAAGGGGCTGAAGGCCCAAAGGGATTATTGTTGGCTAAGAAGATAATATCCTAGATATAGACCTTCCAGATGCTTCTCCCAGGGATCCTTGAGAAATAAATGAAACGCTTCTTAGTAAGAAATGGGGGACCCACACAAAAATAAATGATAGTGAATGCTTAAGGGGTTAGTTGGAGGATGGGAGGTCTCATCAGGATCCGACCTATCATGATCATAGGTATTTAGCAGTATGGAAGTACCATCATCTGGTCACCAAGCCAAGGTAATGGCTCTCAGTTACACAACTGAGAGAAAGGGGGTCTCATCACGAGCCAACCTTCTCATTTCCGCGAGTTATTTGTGAATGACATTGTCATTATATGGACACCAAGCTAGGACAATGACCTTCAAATCATTCCTTAAAACATGAGAGAAATAAAGAATGTAAAGAAGATGGGTTTTGAAAAAGTGCATTGTGAATGAAGGTGCCACACACCCTCTACAAAGGCACCCATGAATGAGATAATACGATCCCTTGTATGTCATGAAACTCATTGACCTATGAAGTCTAAACCCCTTCCACCTCATTATCCACTACATAACATTGAAAGGTCATCCTTTGGAGGATCCCCTACTTGAGGGCTTTGGTCTACCTAATAGGACCTTTATGACCCCCCTCCCATACTTAAAATTGGTCAATTGTATAGGGTTTTTGAGCATTTGTTTAATTTGATGAGGTATTTTTTATGCACATGTTTAGGTGCCTTGCTTATTAGATGTGGTTTACACTCAATGTCATGATATCTTTCACTTGAGATATTTGGAGGGCATACCCTTTTGTTTTGCAGGACCTTGCTTGGTGGCCCGTTTTGGGAGAACAATCCTAGCTCGGGATTCCATGGGGAAAAGAGGCCATAGGTTGGATGTTGTAGGCCCGCACACTGGATCACATAGATATGCAATTTTAGGCTTACATGGCATCATGGAGGATCTTATCCAACCCCCATTACCCTAACGAATTGCCTAGGAGAGCTAGAACGTAATCTTTTGAGGGTTGACATCATGCTTGAGGGGGTTTGATGGAGATGGAGTTATTTCACATTGAAACTTGGCATATCATGATCGAAGAAGGCATGGATTGACCCTAGCACATGATGAGGAGGCTCAAGGATCCCCAATGACCTCCATTATCTTCTCCAACAACTTGTTCAAGGTGCCAAAACGTCCCCTAAAGGGGTGATGTCATCTTGTTCTAGGGTTTCTTTGTGTAAAAGTGAATTTTAAGATGAATTTTTTAATATTATTTTGATGCAAGGGGTAAGATAAGGGTTATGGACCCCTTATCTTATGTTTTACCCTTGCTAAGTGGACAAACTATGTGATAGACATTTTGTATAAATAGAGATAATGAAATCTCATTTTGAATCATAACTCTCCAATTGTGAAGAGTTAAGGACTGAAATTTTTGCTACCTTCAAATATTTTTTGTTCTCTTGTGTTATGGTATGGTGTTCTCTTTGGTTATGGACTACATGATGATGATGTGCTAGCTCTTGGAGGTTTTTTCTAGTTATTTGCGGTAGTTTATCTTAGCATGTTGTGGTTTATCTTGTTGTTATTTGGATTGGTAAGACATTTTACTTGTTGCCATCAATTGTAATTCAAGATCAAGGTTGATATTTTCTAAGGCTAGGTATGGAGTATAAGTGCATACACCCCTACTTTAGCTCCACCATAAATTTAAGCATAAAAGTATTGTTTGCAAGGGTTTGCTAAGGAAGTATAAGGACATACACCCCTTAGACCAAACCCTAGCAAGGTTACTTGCCTTGGGAAATAAGAGTATTTATACCCACAAGGAGGTAGTATCTCTAGCTCTTTTATTTTGACCCCATTAACCCATTAATCAAATTCACTAGTCGTTGCATTGGAGAAATAAAACATTGCATTGGTAAACATGAAAAGTTGAAGTTTTGAAGTTCTCTCACTTGGACATTGTTCCTTGAGCCTTAGGCTATTTTGCCTCATTGAGGCGTCCCATTTCACCCACTAAAACTTGATGTTGTAACAAAACTAACCTACAACCATTAGGCCTGTAGAGATCTAACCCTCTAAACCTAGATAACTCCTAAACTAACCCTAGAAATCAACTACAACTTCTCCCTAACAAACTACTAACCCTAGCACACTTTTTGGGCGAACTTAGTGTTATTTTTGTTGGTTAAAGTTTCTGTTATAAAGCTTGGTTTTCTACAGCCATAAGGATGATAAATATCACTGTAGTAAACTTTTTGTTGCATCCTTGCTTTTATGCTAAAGTCTTGCTCTTTTATTCTTGAGTTTAACTAGTCTTTACTAGCTTGTCTCTTGCTTATTCAACTAGACTTTTAGCACTTATTTTGTAGCTCTTATTTTTTTTTCATGCTGATATATATATATATATATATATATATATATATGACATAAATATCAACTTGCTTTTCCACCTAACATATTGCATTGTATACTTGGATTTCCTTGTGTCTCGGGTAGGTATTCTCTTTGGGTAGGTCACTCAAAGCATTGACAACCTCAAGAAACCATCCAGACTTATTTCCAAGTTCCCTTTTCCATCTAGAAACTTGAACTTTAGGGGAATCCATTCATTCATCTCATTTTCCATCTCAATCCCCCCTAGGGTCACCGAGATTACCTCCTTGAGGTGACTACCTCACCTCTAAAGTGCCGAGGACACCTGCCTAAGGTGATAGTGCATAGGTGCTCTCTAAGTTGTCTCCATTTTGGTGTTTGGGTCGGGATTTTTCCAACATACAACTTGTGCGATAACAAGGCATACAGAGACTTGATGAGATTGCATACCTTATGTTCTTGACTCTTCATAACAAATACTTCTAGTTGAGACATGTAGACATTCTCTTTCAAATATCCATTCAAAAAATTTGTCTTCACATCCATGTGATGAATCTTCCACATATTATGTGTTTCCAAAGCCAAGAAAGCACAAATGTTAGCCCATTTTGTTGTGGAAGAAAAAGTCTCCTCACAGCCTATGATTTATTTCTATGTATATCCTTTCTCCATAAGCCTTGACTTATGCTTTTCAAGTGAGCCATTTGATTTGTACTTGTTCTTGTAGACCCACTTGCAACAAATTGGTTTGGTTTTGAATGGAGGATCCACCAAATTCCATGTCCCATTCTTGACGAGGGCATCGTACTTCTTTTGCATAACTTATTTGCACTCATCATGAGAAGCAACTTCTTCAAAGGAAGTTGGTTAAAAACTAGTAGATAAATTCAATTCACAATCATATGAAACACCCATATCATTGACATCACCTGAATCTAAATTATTTACATCTCCATCATCTTGTCTTGTTGAGATTATGGTTCATAACTTTCCAACCTCATCAGGATGAACACTTTCAAGTGTCTTAATGAGCCACTTTGGACATTTGATGGTCCTATGGTTTTGTGTTCCCATCAAGGTTCAACCTTTTAATCCTCTCAATCAAATAATCCAATTTAACTTCATATTCTGATGAATATGTTGTATCTTCTACATGAGGAGGAGATGACACTTCAAAAGGATATTCCAGGTTTTGATCCAAGATAGGGATCCCCACTTCAAGATGTGGAATCTCATTATTAAACTCATGATATGTCTTTACATAGGTAAATATATCAAGATGATCAAGTTGTCGCTCAATGGTCTTGTCATTCTTAGTGGATTCAAGAAAAAATACATCTCTGGAAAGAATGAAATTTTTGTTTACCTCATCATAAAGACAATATGCCTTGGTGGTATTTAAGTACCCCCAAAAGATGCACTTTTGTCTCTTTGCACCTAGTTTATTTATTTTCTCCTTAGGAATTAAGGCATAATAAGTGGAACCAAAGACCCAGAGATGCCTCACCGAACGAATGTGGTCATACCACATTTCCTAAGGATTCTTGTTCCCCAGAGCATGAGATGAACTTGTGTTTCTCAAATACACTGCACATAGAACTGCATCAACCCAAAACATAAACTTCACATTTTTGAAAAATAACATTGAACATACCATATTCAAGAGTGTCTTGTTCATTCTTTCTACTATACCATTATGCTAAGGATTGTATGGAATAATGGTTCGATGCTTGATCCCATGTTGGAAAAGATAGCTTTCAAACTCATTAGAAGTATATTCCCATCCATTATTAGTACAAAGAGTGCCAATACAAAATTGTGTTTCATTTTCAATTCATACATGATTTTTTTTTTAAAATTTCAATGCTTGAGATTTATGTTTCAACAAATAAACCCAACACATCCTTGTGTAATCATCAATAAAAGTCATGATATATTTATTATCAAAAGCTGATGTAACATGCATGAGGCCACACAAATCAGAGTGTATCAACTAGATAGCTTTCTACATGCTATCAAAGTGGAATCATGAAAAGGCTGCTTGCTCTATTTACCAAGGATACATGCCTCATATTGCTTTAAGTTCCTTGGAATGGTAGGAAAACCAACAACACCATTTTTCTTCAACATATGAAGAATATCATAATTGATGTGCCCAAATCTAGCATGCCACAAGAGACTGGATGGCAATGTACCCTCATCATGGTGAGAAAGGTATGCAAACTTATGTCCTTGTTTTGATGTCCCTTTCAGCTTCAACAGTTTCTCATCCTCCCATCCTTTCATGACGACCATGTTTTTAGAATACCTCCTTATTTAACATTTTTCATCAAACATGTGAATAGAGTGACCTTGTTGTCGAATTTGCACAAGAAACAACAAGTTACTATGCAAATCAAGAAAATAGAAAACATCATGTAAAAGAAATCCAAGAATCCATGCAATTTGAGCCTAATGGTGCCAATTCCCATAGGTTTGAGATTAGATCTATCTGCAAAGTATACTATGCCCTCTACATTGTATTTCAGTTCCTCAAAGAAATATCTCTGAAAATTCATGTGGCAAGTAGCACTAGTGTCAAGAAACCATGCAACTCTCCAAGAAGAAAATGAAGTTTTGAACAAATGTTCATTTATTCCAATATTGCAGTGAGCAACAACAAAATGAGTGGATTTAGGAGCTTTACCTTTTTCTTCCTTTTTTTTCCTGCTTTTCTTTGATCTTCTCCAATGGATCTGACGTGTCTTTGCCTTGTATCCATTCTTTCCACAATGAACATAGTGAAGATCATATCTCTCACCATAAGGGGTTGACGGTTGGATTTGAGGATATTTTTCTATGGCCCTATTATTCTACCTCATCAGAGACACTTCTAAGTGCAAAGGATTTAAACCTTGATGAAAGACATCATGAAGATCATTGTCATCTACCATAGTTAAAATATCATTATCTTCATCGACACATGTTATAAAAAAGTATGCATATGGATTGAATTGGAAAATATCGCATATTTTAGATCTCAGCCTAGCCAAGGAGAGGTCTAGACTACCATCTTCCATTGCATACACATTGAATCTCCTTAGAGTAGTGTTATATTTTACCTTGAAAACAAAATCCATGATGCATCACACAGAGATAAGATATAGAGGTAACACTATTGTTCTGTCATAGAAGAGGACATAACTTTCTAGTCACCAACGGATGAAAAACAATGCTTCTTACATCTGAAGAGTCAATTCAAATTCAAAATAAATTTGGAGCCTAACTTGCTTGTGTCATGAAAATGAAAACCCCCCACACACATATGGCACCATTAACACATCGTTCTTATCAGTGAGTTGGTAATTTCTGCAATACTCAAGATCCAAATACCCAAATTTCTCTTGAGCGCATGTGGAGATGTGAGATAGATCTATCTCTGCTAGATGGGATAACCCAAAATTGTCAAGTAAAATGATTGTAGATTGAACATATCTATGATATATTGGAGGAAAGGTGGTGAAATAGAGATAAGTGAGGGATTTCGTTGTGTATAGAGCAATATTCAAGCGTGTTTTCTAGTTAAGGAAGATCCATGGAGATGATTGAATATTGTCCCATTGGGAATGCACTCGTAGACCAGGAAGGGTTCCTCCATAATAACACAACAACTTGTCAATCAAACCAAATTATTTTGGTGCACAAAGTCTATTGATGATAGGGTTTTTTTATGGAAAACTTAGTAATGAACATGATTATGGTAGGCGACAACAATCAGATGATATAAAATATGGCCATGATGAGATAAACCATTGAAGGAGAAGCCAATGAGGCTAGAGCTCGGGCCAAACTATGTAGAAAGGAAGAAACGAGTAGGATGGAGTTATTAAAAACACCAATGCTCTGATACCACTGACAGGCAGGGCATTGAATAAATACACACATTAAATTTTAATTTTATTGAAGAGAGACACATATAAATACATTCAGAGGTGACCTTTGGTTTCATCTTCCCATGGGTATAATGGTTGTTCCTATTCACATATGACTCTTCATATTTATCCCAAATTAAATATTTACAATAGTATTTAAAATATACCATAATCCCAAGGATTAGGTATCTAACACCACCATCCCTCCTCCAACCCATCGCTCAATGAATCTCCCCACCACTATCCCTCCTCTAACTCGCCACTCATTGAGCGACAGGTTGGAGGAGAGATGGTGATGGGGTGATTCTCAGAATTGCACCCACCATGTCATGGTTTTTTACAATGGTTTTTTAAACACCGCTATATATTATTAGGTTGTGTTTTATAATGAGTCAGTTTTCAAAACTTTGTTATGATATGTTTTTTGAACTTCATGTAATTTTTTTACAACTGTTTTTTAAAATTCGTTATATATTGTTAGGTTACGCTTTATAATGAGTTAGCTTTTAAAAATTTGTTATGATATGTTTTTTGAATTTTATTGTTATGTGTTGTTGATTGTTTTTAATATTTTTTTATTATACTTTTAATATATATCTTATAAGTATATTTTTTAATGTTTGTTTTATGTGTGTAACTTTTAATAATTTTGAGTCAATTGGGTTTAGCTTGGGTGGTTGGAGGAATTATTTTTATCCTCCTCACCCAGGTTCAATTCCCACAAGTGACATGTTGAGCTCTTAACGAGTATACTATTGTAATGGTTTCGAGCCCTGTTGTTGATCGACCTCGTGCCCTAAATATTCTAGCTTTTACCTTGGATACCATCCTTGAAATGAAGGGAAGTACTCGAGGGTTTTCCTTGGGCTTTATAACCTGGAAAAAAATCATTTAATAATTTTATAGATTTGTTTTTAAATGTTTATTTTTAATAAAATTTTAAAGTTTTTTTCTATATTTTTTAAAATTTATTTTTTTATGGTTTTAAAAATTAAATTAAATTTTATTTCTAAACTTGTTTTTATAGTCTTTTATTTTTAATTTGTTTTTTTTAGTGTTTTGAAAAAGATTAAGTTTGTATATTTTGTACGATTTTTATTTTTAATTTTTTCTAAGGGGAGGGTGAAGGTGGAGCAAGGGTGTATAGGGTCATTTTGTTTGCAATAGTATTCATTTCTTAGACGATGGTTTAATTTTTTTTGCAATTTTAAGTTTACAAAAAAAAAAAAGGTACATTGCTAGTACCTCTTTTCAATTCAAGGGTTGATTTTAAAATTTTGGTTGTAATGGTATCGATTGTTAAGGTTGTGTTTCAAACAAGTTGTATTTTCAACTCCAAAAAAAAAAACAAAAGTGTGTTACTCATAGCACCACTTTTAGATTTGAGGGATGATTTTAGGAATTCAGTTGCAATTGTAACATCCCTAGTTTTAATCCCCACAAATTATAATGTAATTGTATACATGTGAATTAGGTTGGTGAGCCGATATGTTGGGGCGAAGAGCCCGTATTGATTTAATGTGGCCGGGGGATGAATTACATATTATGTGCATTGAATAATTAATGAGAGTAATAATCACTAGCTGCAATACGAAAGAGATGAAGAACGATGGGGGCTATGATTCCACAAGAGAGAGGGGTCTAAGGGGGAATTATTCATGGGTATTAATCCAACCCACATTCCTGAAATTATTATCATTGTGTATAGACTTCTAATTTTTGTTTACAGTTAACAAAGACAATCATTGCACTTATGTAAGAGGGTGGGTGTGAGTGGTCACATCCCATAGTTATTGGAGAGAATGGGCATGACTACAATCAGCTTTGGGAAGAGTGTAAGTCAATTCAAGCAAGCAAGCAAGACAAGAAATTTGTATGACCAAGGGGCCAATTTTTAGACAATCATGTTTTTGCATAGAGAGCAGTTTTTATATGAATATTTTGGGGAAGAAAAGAGATAGTTGAGGGTAGGGAAGAGCACCAACTATGGTATACTTGAAGGCAACCATTTTTTGGCTATGTTATATGCTGAGGAAGAGGCTTGTGTTCCTGTAAATCGGACTATAAGCTTGTAGTGCAATTTCCTATTGAGGAAATGTCTCAAGAGCCTTGTGAAAGCTGACGTGAGAACTCCTTGGGAAGATGAGAGTTCCTAAAAGTTCCTAGTTGAGATATTCTTGGCCAACCAAGTGCACTATGGGCCCTGATAAACAAATGGTACAGTCTGAGGGACTATGAGTAGTGAAGGGGGTACATTCCTTGGGTAGTGCAGGTTGTGGGGGAAAAGAGAGAGTTGGAGGATTGGAACTGTTGTGGGAGTAGAACCTGGGTTTGGGGCTACTGTGTGTGGAGAGTGGATAGTTAGAGGGTCAGATATCCTTGTGGACTCATAACCTCAGCTCGGGGGTGGCCTGTGTTGAGAGAAAATGAACAACAATGCCTATGGATGGGAGGTTCATCCTTCGTATGCATCCAGTTGGTTAATTATTAACAGATAAATGTTTCTATTATATTCTTATGTTATTCCGCTGTGTAAATGGTGTATATGAATGTTGTGTGTTTGTCGTTTTCTTGAACAATTGCATTCATGTTCAATATATGTTGTCAGATGCATTTATAACTGTGGTATCAGTCAAATGGTTAAATATCTGTGTGATCCGTAGCTGATAAGCTACAACAAATTAATTAGCAGTAAATATTAACGATTTAATGTGGATCCTACACGTAATGTTGCTCATTTGGTGGTTGGGTATGTTACAAAGTGGTATCAAAGCTTCGGGTTCAAGCACTGCTCTTGTATGGGCCAAAATCAATGTGAATTTGGGAAAATTCGTTGTTACATATTTGTTCTGTGATGAACTTGGGGAAAAATGGAGGAAATTAGAGAGAAATCCCCACATTCATAGGACTATCTAAGAGAGGTTCAATGGAGTAGATCCACAAGGTTGCAGAGTTAAATTCAACCAGGAAGGTCTAATTTCATGTTTTAATGGTCATTGTAGCGCTAGGCATAGTTTAATGAATTGATGATTGAGATCGTGTTTGATCTCGAGATAAAAAATGGAGATTCATTGTGATAAATTTAAAATGTTATAAGGTTTCCTCCATTTGGAAGGTTGAGCAATTCAACGACCAATATTCATTTTAGTTGTCAAGAAAATGAAGCATATCGACTGTTTATATTCATTTTCAGTCGTTTGAAAGTCGGAGCAGAATCAACAGTCAAGATCATCTTGGATAGGATATCAATGACCAAGATTGACTTGGTATTTGATAAAAAATTTCTAATTGTTGGGAATTCACCAAGAGAATTTGTCGACGACTGATGGTTGGGTTGGCTGAATTGGCGAAGGGTTCGGTTCATCCTAGAGAAATATTCGATGGTTGATGGCCAACAATTGAGCGTCGACAGAGTTGGATGAAGTTGGTAAATCAATGACCGAGATCATTTCTCAATAGAAGATCAATGGTCCAAATTCATCAGGAGTTTAGTCGAAAATTTTCTAAGTGTTGGAGTTGGCCAAGGGAAATCATCGACGACCGACAGTCGGGTCGGCCAGATTCAATGAAGTGTTTCTAGTTGCCAATGGAAATTGTCGATGGTCGGTCATTGACCGATTCGATGAAGTGTGTTGATCAAGCAAGATAAGTTGTCAATGGTCGAGCATTGGTCGATTCGAGGAGGATTTCGAGTCGTCCAAGAGAAATGACCGATGATTGATGGAGGAAAGAGGGCGATGATGTGTCATGCCATGTCAACATCCACACATTGTACCATGTCAACCAAGTTGACACCTCAAGATGATATGTTATGCCACATTTGTATCCACGTTTCATGCCACATCAACAGTTACCACGTCAGCCAATAGGGATAACCGATGGTCGACTGTCAGGTTGGTCGGTTTGGAGATGTGTTACAAGTGGATGCCAAGAGAAATGATCGAGGGTCGATGGTCAGGTGTCGACCGAATTAGTGAGGTGTTTCATTCATGAACGAGAATTTTCGATGACTGATAACCGATGGTTGGGTCGGCTAGTTTAGCGTTGTGTTTCGATTTAGTTGCTAAAGAAATGGGTCGATGGTTGATGGCCAGGTCAACAGTTTTGGGAAAATGTTGTGTGTTCCCAAAAGAGAACGTTGATGGCCAATGGCTAATAGAGTCATATTAACGGCTGAGATCTCACCCAATTTTGAGATCGACGACTCATATTTAAAATGTTGTTACAACAGTAAAACAATCAATTTTATATGAAATGTTTTGATTTTTTCATAGCTTTGAAGGTCATTAACTTGCAGAGTTGCTTTGAGGGTTTAAAAAACGTTTTTAGGAGTTCTTATTTTTGAGACTATAAGTGACTATAAGTGTCATAGGAACCACATAGATTTTTTAAAGCTTAAATAAAATAGCTTGGAGAGAGCTTTCCAATGAGCTAACCAGTTCACAAATCAAATCTCGTATGAGAAAGTTACAACTGAAATAGTTAAGGTAAAATTTTGGCACCAGTTTACTTCTAGAGGGCATAACTCCTTGCTCGGAGGTTCGTTGGAGGCACGTGAGTAGTCTATGGAAATATGTTGAACCATAGAAGACATCCATGGAGCTATATTTGGAATCTGGGTATGTTAAAATGTGCAAAAAGTGAAAAAAGACACCTGTAGCATACATGAATAAAAATGTAAAATATTCAAAACTTTTGTGGGCCATAACTAGCAGTCTAAATCCCGAATAAGGGTGAAATTGTGACAGATCATTTAGAAGGTCGAAATTAACATACCCAATTGAGATTCTATCAAATCCAAAAGGATTTGGTGTAGGGATGCATAAGCATGGCTAAAATTGCTAAGCCAGGAGAAAGTGCAAGGGGGAAAAATTGTCATTTCCATATTGTTGCAGATTTTAACTAAAGCATCAGTTTGAAAATATGAGAATTGTTGTGATTTAAGTGTTAGTAGTATTATCTATGTCATTTAGAAAATTTTCCTTGGCTCCTAACATAATTACCTCTACAGGTGGCCAAATTTGGTGTTTAAGATTATTTTTCACTTCATAAAAGGTGTACAAAAGGGCTAAATTAGCAATATTCAATTGTCTATAACTTTCAATGCTCAAAATTGAGAAATAAAGTAGTCATTGGAAATATATTGGATAGGGGACTCCATATATATATCCACTCATAACTTAGTTTTGATTCAAATAATTCTCAAGGAATCAGAAGGAAGGTTTTTGGTGGACTTGAATGACACCATCGAGTAGAATGAAATTTCAGGAGGCCATAACTCTTGGCTCACAAATCAGATTGAAGCATGAATATGATCATTGGAAGGGTAATATAGAGGATATCCTGATAGAAAGTCTAATTTCTTCATGGGAACATTGGTTTTCTCCACAAGGTTGCAGGAAAAAGTGGAATTAGACTCCATGAACCATGTAACTACTCATTGTGAAGATTGTTCCAAATAATGTCAAAGCATGGAGACAATTTCCCATATGATAGAGGTGAGTGCCAGAGGAAATTGTTGGGTAAGGAAGAGTATTGAAACTCATGATAATTCCTATGCATAAGTATGGAGACACATTTAAATTGTGATATCATAACAAAGTAAAAAGGGTCAAAGGTTATTAATAAGGCATTGTTAATACACATAGGAGCACTCTAGCAAAGAGTGTTGTGTGAAGGGATTGCTAGAAAAAGGATAAGATTCCACAAATAAGAGCTGTGTGGTTATATTCTACGTTAATCCCAAGGTCCATTGGATATAGAATCAGGTCAATCTTGTATATTTGGTTGACGTATCAAAGAGATGCAAAGGGAAGTGCAGGGATGCAGAGCAGGTGATGCAAGGTTGACAAAGGTATAAATAAGAGCAGAGGAATATTAGTATTCAACTGCTATAGAGTCATAATGGTTTATAAAGGAAAATAAATAGATCTTCTCACATAAAGCATGAAGTCAATAGGTGAGGAATGTCATTGCATGCAGAAGGAGTTATGGAGGACTCCATAGCCGTGAAGGTAGAAATATAGATAAGGTTACAAAACTTGTTGCAAGAGAAGGAAAGAAGGATGTCATGAGATGAGGTGTGACTCATGGAATGGACGAGTATTCTCTATGTGAAAGTATAGGAATGAAAGAAGAGGATATTGTTAGATATGATCTAGCAACTTTCATCTAAAAGTACCAAAGGAAGAAGGTTTCCTCTATTATCAGAGTGCACAACAAAAATAGGGTAGAAGCACAAATGGAGGATGTGTAGCATCCAATTTGGAGAAGAGTGATATCGAGTGGGCAAGCAATGTTTCACAATGAATCACTCAAGGGAGTGAAGAGAGATATTTAAAATTGAGCAAAGCCACAAATGGAAAAGAGTATTAGAAACATGACATAAAATAAATATTTCAGAATGTTGAAATGCCAATTAATGAGAATGGTATTTCAAGACTAGTTTGGTCAAGGAAATGGGGAGTGGCTAATTAGATTGCAGTGCTAATGTTGAGTTGGATTAGTGCATGTTATAACACTATGAATATTGATATTTATAGCCAAAAGATGTTGGGACAGGGTTTCTCTACATAAAGAAAGAAGATGTGAGATGGAAACACTAGTGGACCTAGTGGTTGGAAAAGTAGAATGGCCAAGTGGGGCTTGGATGAAATGTTCAGAATAGGGGCCAATTGTGCACAATTGATCAGAATGGTAGTGCATAGGGAAACAAAGTTCTACAGGAATTAAAGGACAACCATATACAACAAAAAATCTAATGTGCAGGAAATAGGCGTGAAATATCAAATGCTTAGTGCATACTGATGTGCATTTGTGCATGTGAACATGCTTGAAAATGTGTATGGCATGAGTATAGACTAAGAGTAGTCTATATATATATATATATATATATATATATATATATATATATATATATATATATGAAATAATGATGCTATAATATTTGAATAAAACTAATGATGGATTGTATGTCCAGGAAAAATTATTATAGCATGGTGATATTGTTTCTTATGGTATCCATCCATATGAAGAAAAACGAGGATGATAAGAGTGTTGACCAACACAATTGGTAAAGGGAGCCAATGAGCTCCTACAAATGTCAAAGGATTAGGTAGCATCAAGTAAATTGATAACAGTCATGCGTGTATGCATTTGGGGTTGTTATGATGTATAAATGTTGAAGGGAATGGAGGTAAGAATTCCCTCAGTCAAATCTCAATATTTGAATTGATGTAAAGGCGGAAGGCCTTGAGTATACAAATATTATTTGTTGCTTGAATGCATTTATGGGAAATGTAACTGCATATTGTGTTATGTTGGTTATGAGATCATAACCAAGATAAGTCAGGAGACATTACTCCTATTGTATAAATGAATGCCAATAGAGATGGTCACATACAGTTGTAAGCGCTAAACATAATGAACAAAAATCTCATGCGTGGGAATATTTATTTTCCTTTATAAACAAATTTGAGAAATTGATAATTGAAAATTGCTATGATATGCTTACAATTTGTTTGGATGCATGGAAATTGAGAAAATTGCAGGGGAAGTAGTCTTAGATATGGAAGAGTATAATCCCATAAGGAGGACTGATATCTATTGTTGCAATATCCAAACAACTATGAGCAGAAAAATCATGTTTGGGAAATTTTGTATTCCTGTGTAAAATAGATTTGAAATTTCATAATTATATGATGATGTCTCATATTGACTGTATGGATATGATGCAGATGGGATGATTTCCACATGTTGTATATTTCTAGTGGAATTCTAGCAAGAAGTTGGCATTTGTTTGCATGAGAACACCTTGGAAAATGATGGATCACCTAGGAACTATATATCAGTGAAAGGGATGCCTAAGCCTAGAGGGTGAGTACAACAGAAGAACCGATATGTTAGGCTTGAAGAGTGAACTCCTATGTGAGTTGCATTGTCGAAGAACGAGGTTGTTAGTAATGAAGAGTGAACTCTTGTATGAGTTGCATTATTGAAGAACCAGGTTGTCAAGCTTGAAGAGTGAATTGTTGTGTGAGTTGCACTGTCAAAGAACCAGGTTGTCAGGCCTGAAGAGTGAACTTTTGTGCGAGTTGTACTATAAAAAAAGGTTGTTTTTTATTATTTCCTAGTAGTTCTTCCTGAATCCCTTGAGATCCTGATAGTGATATTCCTAGTTACCTGTTCTAGAGAGACTGTGATAAATGAATGGTGCAACCCGAGGGACTGTGAGCAGTGAAGGGGGCACATTCCTTGGTGCTATGGGGAAAATCCCCCCTAAACTGGTTCTAAGGAATAGGTAGAGCGATAACTCCCTTAAAATATTGACTTATCTCTAATATACCCCAAAAAAATCTAAACTAAGTGATAAGAGAGGGGAAAGAGAAGGTTCAGAAGAGCACCTTGAATCCTTACAGTTGATGTAGACCTCTTCCACTTGTTGTTTCCTCTTAGATCACATATATCCTCCCAAAACTGACCTGCAATAGATTAAGAACACAATACAACAACATATACAATCTCTAGTAATCACTTAAAATCCTAAATATAGATGTAAATAATAAAATAGATAAGAACATGTACACATAAAGTTTTGGAATAAATATAATCTCTTTTATTCATAAACAAGTTAAAAGGCTACAACCTTTGCTTGCAGACACTGCTCTACGAACAAATTTCGGGCTCCTCTGTCGTTACTCCAAGTGCACCAATCCCACATATAATTCTCACAACCAACATGCCAACATGGGAAGAAGGAAGGGTTGCATAGGGAGAATGGATGGAAGGGAAAGATGAGGATAAAACTCAGAGAAAGACGCAAAAATTGGGCAATGAGAGGGAAAGGATTTTTGCAGAGTTTTATTATTATCTTCTTCAAATCTTCAAATGACCCCCTAGACCTCTTTTTATATAAGAAAAAGATGGTTATTCGGTTAGGGAAAGGGATACAGAGGTTAAAATGGTTAGGAAAACCTCAATATCCCATAAACTCCATCGAAATACGTGCAATTTTATATCTTTTTCATTTTTGGGGAGTAAATGCGGGCTAACTAGCATGCAATATGCGTACATACACAGGAAAAATAACATGTAGCATGCATGTGTCTACGGGATAATAGTGCAGCATGATGCATACATTATCCAAAAATTTGTTTTTAAGGGAAACCTCAGCAGTATGATTTGGAAAAGGATGAAAGTGGATGGGTCAATGTCTTGGATGCATGGATGTGAAATTTTGGACTATAATAGATGCCCCGTAATGTGTGAGGTCAGAAGAGAAACTGATGGATGAAATACATTACAACATCTTTACAAAGTGGGAAGGCATAGAGTCTAGTGAGCCCAAGACGAGTATTCACGAGCATGTCATCTTCAAAATAATGATAATCTCTCTGAGGCAGGCATACCCATGATCGGGTTAAACTTAGCATGGATGCCAATCAAGTACACTGAAGATCTAGGTCATATCAAATAATCATGACTACACGACAAATAAGAATGTCTATATAGATCATAGCCGTGAATAATACACCGTGGAGCTACATATCAAAATCATCTGAAGATATACAAATACAATGTGATATGCATCTTCAAGAAGCATCAATGCCTGTAGCTGGAGGTGGTAGCTTCATAAATCGAGCAATATCTTCAAGGTCTTCAAAACTCAGGTTATAAAAGGAGTGTAGGACTCACTACCCAGAGGTCTTCGACAAACCATCATGGAAATACTGGAAGAACTTGAATAATAGGTAATGAACTTCATTGATTCTGAATATGAACTTGTCTGGATTCTCGGGATGCCGACTCATGAAGGTCAATAGACTAACTACAGATTGACTGACTCATGTTGGAAAAATTCGCTTGGAAAAAATCATGAAAAAATGATGAGACTTCATGCATCATATTATTGACATAAGTCTGTGACATAGGAGGCACCATAAACTCTCCATATATTTGGAAGAGTAACCAAATGGAGGAGGACACAACTCTATGTAATGCGAACAACTTCCTAAGGTCATACTAGATCCCAATGCTTGCAGAAAAAAATGAAAGGATGTGCTTTGTCCAAGGGCGAATATCTTGCTGCTGACAAAAGAGAATGTATATCCCATCCCCTCTTTTTGGAATATTTGATTTTTTTGTCTTTTTCACATATTTAACAAGCTTGAAAAAAAATAAAAGAATGTTACGCTACAAAGGAGGAACGAGTGTCACGGGCAAGAAAACTAGTTCCAAACACATGGAGCATATTTATGCTCAGTGCAAGGAGACATGCGTAGGATAAGGGCACTCGGGAAAATTCATCCAAGGGTCAAGGTGTTAGATCACAAGGGGAAAAAAAGCCACAAGAATTGCACCTAAGGAATACTATAAAGGTTCAGTAATAGAAACATGAAACCAACATTAGGCCAAAGATGCAAGGATGAGACATGCAATGTGATTACATCATGACATAACAAGACTCCTTCCATGTAAAGTTTTATGAGCCCAAAGAAGGTAAGCTCGATGGTTTTTCACTTTTAGAGGGTATGAAAAACACTAAAATAAGACTCCAGAGTGATCTTTTTTGTAATGTTAGTCTCCAGGGCCCAAAAAAGAATAAAATCATACCAAGGAGAACTCTTTTGGTCACTAGGGCTAGAGTATTCCTTTTTTGTAATTAGTCCAGTCGATCCGGAAAAGGGTTAAACTTATACCGAAAGGACGTCTCTTAAAAACCATTTTAACGAGTGTGACAGAGACAAGATCACTCGAATATCTTTTCAATTTTAAGGAGTCTCAAAAGATCTTAACTATGGACTCACCGCCTTTTTCGTAATTTAGTCCCCTAAGCCCGAAAAATCATAAAACATAACTTAGGAGAACTCTGTCGTAGAGACATGTCTCCCGAGGTGTACCTTTTTCCTGGGTAATATATTGGTTGGAAAAAGGGTTAAAATTATGCCAAATAGATATTCCTTCTGAACCAATTAATGAGTGTGAAAGGAACAAGGTCACTCGACGATATTTTCTTGTTTAGGGAGTCTGAAAATGGATAAAAGAAGACTCCAATGGGTTTCCTTTTTCATAGATAATCTCCAAGGCTTGAAAAAGAGATAAACCAAAACTAGGGAGAATGGCCATTTTTCACAAATTTAGCCCCTCAATCCTGAAAAAGGGTTAAAATTACACCTAAGAATAGTCTCCTAGTGAACCGTAGCTCCTAGGGCATTGTCGAGTAAAATATATGCTATCTATTTCGACATTAAATTGTCAACCCAGGGCTCATAATCTTCGAGGTGCCAACACTGTATATGCAGGTCTAGAGCTCTAATCTAGCCTAGCTTATCCTAATCTAATCTAATGCCGACAACATACTCTAATAATAAAACAAACTAAGGTGCGGAAATCAGTACAAGGGAAAAATTGAAAACCGATACCGGAATGAGGTCTGGAATAAAATATACTCTAAAACTTAAAACTTGTAAATCAACAATTACAGTATGAAATACATATTCTGGAAATGAAATCTATAAACTACTCTTCAAAATCAGAAACTATACTACTATACTAAACAAGAGATAATTTGATTAACCTATCTTATTGTGCTTGAAATTGGAAATACCTAGCTACTGCATTAAATAAAAAACTATGCATTTTGAATCAACAACCTATGCTACTGCATTTTAAATCAACAACCTATGATTAGACAGCCCTGCAGGGGTTCGTTTAATCTATCCTAATTAGTCATGCCTAGATTCTTAGCAAGCTATTGATGCTTTAATTACAAGAATAGTTAAAATTTACATATTGATGTGGATGAGTTAAATGAATATACACAGTGAAATTGTACTTCAAAAGAGTGAATAATTATACACAGTAAAACCACAATTAAAGAGTGCTTGCTATAACTGAGGTGCAAACGATAGATAATAAAAGATGATTGTGAATATATAAAGATATTTCTATGATACATAACCTAAATAGATAACATGCATAAGAGGATTATATGTCAAAATGAACAACACAAGCAACCTGGAAGGAATTTATAAAAATAAAATCAATTTCAGCAAGCAACCTATAAATAAGTAAATAAAAGAAATTAAATGACAAAATACAAATGTACAACAATGAATAAGTTACCCAGGCCACTGGTGGCCCCCCTAGTAGGTCGTGGCTACTCTCCAACAACAAAACACAAGCTTAACTCAATGAATTATGTTATTAATCATAAAAATGAATTCTAGAACAAAGTTGCAGAAAATGTATGAATTACACAATGAAATTATTCTTAACAATTATATGTTGTGGTCTGGCCACTACTGGGGGTATTTATAGCGATTACAGCTCGAGAGGTCGACCACTGGAAGGGTCGACCTCCTCTAAAAATAACAAATTCATTAAATGAGCTGCTAACAACTTTGGCTTCTAGAAATTGAATGAGCCACTTAGTGATTAACATAACTACCTAATATGATATATCAAGAGATCAATAGCTGAAGACCACAAGGGTGGACAAAACCCATCTCGCTGATTCTCCCAACATAGGCTGCCGATATAAAAACCACCAACTCGCCCACGTTTTTAGTGCCGGATGCAGTGTCAGATGGAGTACCAGACGTAGTGCCAGATGGAGTACCAGACGTAGTGCCGGATGGAGTACCAGACGAGCTACTGGATGGAAAAATGCATTGCGAATTTACCTTGTGACACACAAATCGCGCATTAGCTTCTCATAATCATTAAATCGAACTGAATTAAACTTAAAACCATCACAAAACATCAATTTGAACATACCTGGTATAACTATGAAGAATTTGATATAAAATCCTTCAAAATTTCTTAAAAAATGATTAAACACACATATAATACTGGTCAAAAATGATTTAATCAACATCATTAATTAAACAAATCACGAGCCCAACATTACCCTCACACCTAAGATTTTGCAGGTCCCACTGCAAACAAAAATGAATTGCCCAACATGACTAGACTTGCGAAGGAGGGGGTGGATTAGCTTTAGAATCTTCTCCCTCTTGCCTGGGGGATTTTGTCTTGGGACTTTTGCGATGTTTCAATTGCATCCAGAGACCGTTATTGGTGGCAGTTATATCATCAACCAAACGTTGTAGAGAATTCATCTTGTCTTGTAGGACAACGTTATCACGACGTAAATGATGACTCAGTGTTTCATGCTCTCTAAGTTTGAACTGGAGGGTTTGAAGTTTTTGGAGGATTTTTATGACATATGAGTAAGCCTTGAGATGTATATTATACCATTGATCCCTTAAACCATGCAAAACAACAATTTTGCCTTTGCAAAATTAGTTCCAAAAATGACTGCCCAGAAGCGCAACAATTCTGGCCTAACGAACTTATGAAAAATGGGTATCAAAGTGACACATGTAACTCCACAAAATAACTTTTGTGTAAACAATGAGATAGTTTTTTTTTTTTGAATATGTCCTTGATAAAAACCTCTCTTGGTTTTCAAAACTTCACTTCCAATGGTTAGGAAAACATGACAAGAAAACATGACTAAAACAGGAAAAATAGAGTGTTTTATTTTTTGAAAAACTAGGCCTCTAAGATGATTGAATATATCCCAAAAAATAACGTATATTAAAGCACGGAGAGAGTTTATTGTGTTTGGGTATTTTATGAACAAAAACCTCCTCCAGGTTTCAAAAATAATTTCCCATTTGTTCATAATCCAAGCTTGAAGTTGGTTACTCAAAAATTATAGAAGTACAACATGCTCTCAATAGAAATGCAATGTGGTCTTTAAGAGGGTTTTTGGAGGCCTTACCAGAGGAGTTTTGGGCTGAAAGTGGTATGGTTGGAAATTTTATGATGTATTCTACACGATGGAACCATCAAGCACTACAAACACCTTCTCCAAACCTCTGAAAAACTGACTTGAAGTCAAGCTGCCCAAAAGTGCAGGAACCCTCCTATAGCAACTGTATTTGGGGAATTTCTCTCAAATAATAGTACCTGTGCATAAACTGAAGGAAGCTTTTGTTTCTTGGTCTATGATTGATAAAAACCTCTTTCACATTTGTCAAATTCATCTTCCTTATTTTAGAAACCAATTTTGAAGTAGAACTTTGACCAAGACAATCATTTGAAAATTTATGACAAGGAATGATGACATGACCATGATGAAAATTTATGACCTTGGATGAGTGGAGGGAGTAGTAATGACACCTAGACACACCAATGACCATTTTACAACCAAGAGATGTCAATTTTTATTTGATAATTTTATTTGAAAATATAACAATTTGACCTAATAACCCTATCAATCACATGAAAGAGTAAATTTGATCACTGGTGACTGACAGAATTGATAGATACTAACAAAAGGCTTGGTTTGTACTGGTAGGCATGGTGAACATGAGCATTTTTTTTTTCCTGTCATCGATCTATATCAATTCAAACAACTATTCCTCTTTTCATAAGCTTGTAATACATATGGTAGTAAGTATTTAGCAGTTGTTATCGCTTTGTATTTGTCACAAAGAGTAGCTAAGTATAAGCAATCTTCTATAGCATAAACATAAAAATGCACAACAAGATTATAACACACACAATGATGTCAGCAATATATAATTTAGCATACCAATACAAACAACTGCTGATATAATATCCCAAGACATTGTAAAAAGACAGTATGACATAATTTTGACAGAAATCCTACTTCCTCTTCTCATGGGTTTGCTATACAAATGGCTAGTGCTTAGCATTTTTTAGCTCTGGAAAATCCCCCTAGACCGAAGATATGGCACATCCTCATGCCATGAATTAATTGGAACCAACCTTTCATTCATTTGAGAACTCTATATTGTCAACAAGAGTCGGTAGCCAATATTCAAGAAAGTTAAGCCAATAATATTATTAAGAAAAAAAGACTAGAACTTAGAAAAAAATAAGTATTAATGTTATGTTATGGGAGTGACCAAAATGACACCACACTAATTCAAATTTCTTAATACATACAATTTTGTCAGTTTATGCTCATGAAGACCATATAAGTTGTGATAGGGGATTTTCCTCATGTCCCTGGATAGAAAACATGAGGGTATAAATGATCTATAAAACCCATAGGAAACCAGTCATCCCTGCTTATTTTATCAAAGGCTTATTTTCATTCAAGTAATATGGATAAATGTTTCATTTGAGTTCATTAGACTCCTTAACTTATGGGTCCCACTTCTAGGATAGTGATATCCTAGGTATAGTATGAATTAGATGACAGGGTCTTAAGATCATATTATGATCATTCTCAAATGGCAATTAAATGAGATTTATTTAGCCCTTTTGTTCAACCATGCATGCTTCTTCTTAAGGATATAAATTTTTTTATCGTTCATACAGAAAAATATAGATTAGGCATAGTAAAATATATCAAAGTCAGAACCCATTGCCAACAAGCCTGTTCAGTACCCCGATGGGGTAACTCTGATATTTAAGAAATACCCTCTCCAGGAATAATGCCCCATTGCCAACGAGCCTATTCAGTACCCTGATGGGTTTGCCTAGTCATACCATAGGCTGATACCCGCTGCCAACATACCTATTCAGTATCCCGGCGGGTTAGCCTCTTACACCCTTTTACAGCAGAGACTGGTCCACCATATTTTAAGTTTTTTTTTTTAGTATAAAGATTTCTTTTTGGAAGAAGATGGGGAGGAAACTCTGAAATTTATTTTACGACATGGGATGGTATATGGGTTAGAGGACACTTGATAAATTGCCTAGAAAATATTGTTTGCATGAAAAATAGACTTATGTAGTTATATTAGTCCAAAGACATGTCATTGTCAAACTTACTTAATGTGTAGTGGATGAGGCTGTAAGAGAATGACTTAAAGGTGTCTCTAGTCCCTAAGTCTATCTTCTTCATATAAGATTATAATAATGCTCCCTCATAAGTAGAAGTTTCATTCACTCTCTTGCTACTATTTGATAAGGATGCTTGAATAATAAGCTTTGATATGAAACTAGGATGTACAAGTTACCTATAGGTATTACTATGTAGACCTTTTAAAATTTAAGTAAATCCCCATAATGTATTAAAGTTTGGTCTTCATGCTACTGTTTATAGTGAGTCGTCTGGATCATGTATGGTATAAGAAAAACCAAATTTTAAGCTATCAATACTATCTTTATCTTAGCTCCTTTATTAAAAATAAAACGCAAAGTTGGGCTGTAGTAAACTTTAAGCTAAACTAACAACATACAACCTTTATTCATTATCCTACCCTACCTAAAAAAGAAAGGAAAATCTTTAGTCAAGTATAAGAACTTTTCCAATGTAACCATGTGCGCAGTAAGCTAAGAAAAATACCCATATCCACGTATGGAAGACTTACTGTAGGGATTGCCTAGATATGAAGAACCAACCAACCTACTTGTTTTGGCATTAGAAGGCGGTGAAGGAGAAAATAGTATTGTGGCTTGATGACCTCTTGAAACCAAATCTCAATGTAATCTTGATGTTTATCAACAATAACTTATATGCTCTCCTTCATCATGCTATGCAAATCCTCTTCTTCTAGATGATTGATTTCTAAAGTACATAAAGGATCTGCTGAGATGGATGTTGAGAACCCCTCAATCTCAGGTCTTAGTGATTGCTATCCACCGGATGTAGTCCATAATTTTTCATCTTCCTTCACAGTTTGGCAAGGAAACTCATTTTGTAGCTCATAGGACCTTGATTCTTCTAATATTTCCAGAGAGGTAGATAAAATTTTGGCTACTGCCAAAATATGTTCTTCCTGAAAAGAAGAAATCCCAACTGCTGCTAGGATTTGAGAAAGTTCTTCCAAGGTTATCACCTTTGCATTCATTTTGTCGGTTGATGGTTCCTGATGCACCTATGGGTTAATGTCCGGGGTTCTTACAAGACCCAAAATTTTATTATTATATATATTTTTAAATTTTTTAATCACAACTACCTAAAAGATGAAAGACATATTTAAAGCAGATTTGTGCAAACCAAACACACCACATTTGTATAAAATAAATCACACTTATAGGAAAGAAATCCAAGCATAAAATAAAATACGATTGCAGGAATGAAATCAAACTCACACGCATATGAAAGTAAACACACTGGAAGGAAAAAACTAAACACAATTTGTGAAAGGGAAGCACACTTGCATGAAAAAAACTTGCATAAAAGAAATAAAAGACAACACTCTTGCAATAAAATAAGCACACTTGCAGGAAAACTAAATTGCGGGAAAGTAAACACACTGTGCAGGAAAGAAAGCACGCTTGCGGGAAAGTAAACACACTATGCAGGAAAGAAATCATGCTTGCGGGAAAGTAAATTGTGGAAAAATTAAGCACACTATGCAGGAAATAAAGCATGCTTGAGGGAAAGTAAATTGTGGAAAAAGTAAGCACACTATGCAGGAAAGAAAGCACGCTTGCAGGAAAGTAAATTGCGGAAAAAGAAAGCACACTATGCAGGAAAGAAAGCATGTTTGCGAGAAAGTAAATTGCAGGAAAGTAAACAAACTGAGAAAAGTAAACAAACTAAGAAAAGTAAGAAAACTTGCAGAAAAAGTAAACACTCTTGTGGAAAGGTAACAACAAGGCTTTGGAGCGACCCATTAAAATAGATGCACAGGTTCTTACCTCTCGTCTTAAAGTTTCTCCTCCCCCTTGTTGTGTAATTAAAGGAAACCTACCTACCTAATCTCTAATCCCTTTAGCACCTCCTCGTCAACGACGCCAAAAATGTCGAGTAAAATATATGCTATCTAATTCGACATTAAATTGTCAACCTAGGGCTCATAAGCTTTGAGGTTCCAGCACTGTATATGCAGGTCTAGAGATCTAATCTAGCCTAGCTTAGCCTAATCTAATCTAATGCCAGAAACAAACTCTAATAATAAAACAAACTAAGGTGTGGAAATCAGTACAAGGGAAAAATTGAAAACTGGTACCGGAATGAGGTCTGGAATAAAATCTACTCTAAAACTTAAAACTTGTAAATCAACGATTACACTATGAAATACATATTCTGGAAATGAAATCTATAAACTACTCTTCAAAATCAGCAACTATACTACTATACTAAACAAGAGATAATTTGATTAACCTATCTTATTGTGCTTGAAATTGGAAATACCTAGATACTGCATTAAATAAAAAACTATGCATTTTGAATCAACAACCTATGCTACTGCATTTTAAATCAGCAACCTATGATTAGACAACCCTATAGGGGTTAGTTTAATCTATCCTAATTATTCATGCCTAGCTTCTTAGCAAGTTATTGATGCTTTAATTACAAGAATAGTTAAAATTTACATATTGATGTGGATGAGTTAAATGAATATACACAGTGAAACTGTACTTAAAAAAAGTGAATAATTATACACAGTAAAACCACAATTAAAGAGTGCTTGCTATAACTGAGGTGCAAAAGATAGATAATAAAATATGATTGTGAATATATAAAGATATTTCTATGATACATAACCTAAATAGATAACATGCATACGAGAATTATATGTCAAAATGAACAACACAAGCAACCTGTAAGCAATTTATAAAAATAAATACAATTTCAGCAAGCAACTTGTAAATAAGTAAATAAAAGAAATTAAATGACAAAATACAAATGTACAACAATGAATAGGTTACCCAGGCCGCTGGTGGGCCCCCCAACAGGTCGTGGCTACTCTCCAACGACAAAACACAATCTTAACTCAATGCAATTATGTCAATAATCATAAAAATGAATTCTGGAACAAAGTTGCAGAAAATGTATGAATTACACAACAAATTTCTTCTTAACAATTATATGTTGTGGTCTGGCCACTACTGGGGGTATTTATAGTGATTGCAACTCGAGAGGTCAACCACTGGAAGGGTCGACCTCCTCTAAAAATAACAAATTCATTAAATGAGCTGCTAACAACTTTAACTTCTAGAAACTGAATGAGCCACTTAGTGATTAACATAACTTCCTAATCTGAGATGTCAAGAGCTCAGTAGCTAGAGGCCACGAGGGTGAAAAAAACCCATGTCGTCGATTCTCCCAACACATGCCACTGATATAACAACCGCCAACTCGCCCATGTTTTTAGTGTTGGATGTAGTGTCAGATGGAGTACCGGGCGCAGTGCCAGATGGAGTACAGAATGAGCTACTGGATGGAAAAACACATTGCGAATTTGCCCTGTGACACATAGATCGCGCATTAGCTTCTCATAATCATTAAATCGAACTAAATTAAACTTAAAACCATCACAAAACATCAATTTGCACATACCTGGTATAGCTATGACAAATTTGATATAAAATACTTCAAAACTTCTTCAAAAATGATTAAAAACACATATAATACTGGTAAAAAAATGATCTAATCAACATCATTAATTAACCAAATCACGAGCCCAACAGGCATACCATTTTCTTTAAAATAGCCATTCAGATCGAAAAAGGGGTAAACTATCGTCGAACAGATGTGCCGTCATTTTTGGTTTGATGAGCGTGAAGGGAACCACGATCGCTCTACAATCTTTTCAATTTTAGAGAGTCTGAAAAGGGCTTAAAGAAGACTCCATGGGGGCTCCTTTTCTTAAGTAATCTAATGAGGCTGAAAAGGATAAATCATTTCTCATTAGATGTCGCTTTCAAATTTTAAGAGATATTGAAAGAAACCAAACCATGCTCTTAGGGAGTCCCTCATGTATAGGCTAGAAAAAGATGAAGAAGAATGAGGCTTCAACAAACAGTCATGGTGGGACTAAAAGGACTCCCAAGCCTATGGAAAACTCACAGCATGGACACCAAAATGAGACAAAGGATCTACCTAGGGAATCCATGTAGAGGGAGGCTATACCACCTAACTACAAAACTTCTAAAGCAACATAGAAAGTAACATGTCGCACTTCGGTGGGATTAATCCTATGGAAAAGTGGAAAAGTCAACAAAAATGCAAGATGCAAGGTGATGAGAACCTAACCTATATGCAAGTGTTGAAAATACAACTTCACCATAGGATGATGTGAGTGTAACCCATCTAAAAGAAACACCAAACCAAGATAAAATTTCTATAAGAACGACCAAAATATCCCTCCAAAAAGAAACCAAAGCACCCACCAAGCCAATAATAGGGAAAAAGAGGACCAAACTGGGGCAAAAAGAGCCAAAAAAGTCTATAAAAAGAGGTAGACAACTCATTTTAACCATTACAATTTGGAAAATAGCTGGAAAGTGAAAAATCCCTCTTCCTTAAAACACAAATTCAAGGAGCTACGATGGACGAAAAGACTTCAAACCTGAACCAAGTAAGTACACATGCCCTCCTGCAACATTTTAATTCATCATTTGTTTCTTTTATTTTTGTTTAGAGGGTGCACACCTAAAAAATAAGTTTGTGTGTATGCGCGATGTTCACGCTTAGCACGCGTATATACGTGGGTTGAGAAAAACTCAACATGCGTACATATGCGCTTGTCTTAAAAATAACCTGCATACATCTTTTAAATTATTCAAAAAAAATGAAAAACACACTAACCTCAAACTTTTTTCATGCATCAGGATGTATGTCCATTGGAGAGAGAGAGAGCATGAGGAGATAGACATACTAATTGAAGAGGATCCATGGGCCATTGCCATGCTAAAGCAGTGTGGAATGTGGAAGTTTTTTCAATGCCCATTCATGAGGGCACAACCTAGGCTACTAAATCATTTGATAGAGTACTGGAAAATAGGCATAAAGGCCTTCATGCTAGAGGGCCAATCACTAACTCCCACCACCGAGGATATATATTTCTTGACTGATCTCTCCAGGAGAGGTGAGCCGGTTAACTTGAGGAATTTACCTCTAGGACCTCACAATATGGAGGACTACATTGGCATGTACTGCGAGGATGGCATTGAGAAAGTAGGCTCTCAGGTGTCAATTCAGAAGATAGAAAGCCTCAACCTATGAATAGTGTTGTATATGATTGGGAGGATTACAAGATCTGCAACACTTCACCATGCCTCACATGCACAGATGCATTGTACAACTTAGTGTTTACAAGCCACTATATTTGACTGGAGCACCAAGATGCTCACTTGTATGAAGAAACAGTTGATTGATTGCAGAAGAAGGGAGAACAAGAACTTTGGGTTTGGGAGAATATTGTGCACTTTTGGTTTCGAGAGAGTGTCAAGCCTTATCCCACGAGAGACAATATGAGGACATATTGCCTCTTTTCTTGCATTATGCAGATGAGCTGCATTGATGCCTCGACAGGGAGCAGGGAGAGTGCAGGAGGTGTTCGATGACAAGTTATTTGACTGGTGGGCCCATCAAATCCCTATGATCGAAGACTACCCATACGCGGGGATCAATTTTGTGAGGGACCCTGATATGCCTATGCCCTCTGCAAGGAGCGCGAAGAGATAGGTACACACCGTTATTTATCTTTTAAAGTTATTTCATTTTTAGTTTTTAAATATTATCATTTTTATGGTAATGTCATAGTACTAACTTAGTAATCTGTTATATACAGATGTGGGACCAGTACGAACAACCGACTTCACCAGGACTAGGCGTCGTACTCCAGAGGATGCCAAACCAACAACAACAGGGCCACAGACCGGAGGCCGAGAGAGTATTGAGACGAGTGGAGAGGAACTTGACAACTCTCACCCGTCATATGCCAATGGCAGAGATTGAGGACCTACCCCCAGCCATGCATCCGCATATGGTAGGACTACCCAGGACTTTGGTTCAGCTATTCCGGCGTCTTGCGAATGTCGTAGTACATTATACTAGGGCCAAAAAGCCTAGACCATAGACTTAGCATTGGACCTTATATGTGACGAGGGAACTCTTTTTTATACTCTCTTATGTATTGAGGGCTTGATCCCAACGATGTATATCGGTTCTATTTGAGGCTTATGGCCAACATTTTATACTTATGACATTATATTTACATTTTTGTACAAATGTATTTACATATGCGTGTATGTGTGTGCTTTTACTTTTATGTGTGTGCAAGATGCCAATCTAATACATGATTATTCAATGCATCACTTAGTTGATTAAATCTCCTAGGAACATGAATATATGTAATATAATCGAAATGGCGTTCTAAGAGACGTACCCTAAGGAATTGCCAGTGAAGGGTGGGATCGTAGACTTGGTATACTTCATTTAATTAAGACATAACCAGTTGAGCATCTAGATGAACCCAGAGGTGAGAAATACCATGTGACAATGCATCACGTAGTAATTATATTACGACACTGTACTCGACAACGTTATTGGTTGCTTCGCCTAGACAAACACCTCTAGAAGACACCAACTGACCAGTGGGCGTGAACATCACCCAAAGCTGCAGAAGTAAGCCTTCGAGTGTGTCAGCTATCATCGTCTATGAACCCAACATAAACCTCAGATTCACTTGACATATGCCATAGTGAAAAATCACAATAAACTACACGTCCATAAAACAAAAAGACACAAAAATGTATACATAAAACTATACATTATATACAAGAAGTCACACTCATGTGACCAACCTAAGCATAATACTTCTTAAGGTAGAGCCCATTTCTAGGACCAGAAAAAGAATTACCTTTGAAGTCAACCAGTTGATAAGCACCTTCTTCTAAGACTTTCTTAACAATGAACAATCTGAACCACATGGGTTTGAATTTGCCTGCTCCCAAGGGATATTTATCTTGGTCATATACCAAGACAAGATTTCCTTCCGAGAAAAATCTAGAGAGGACCGACCAATCATATTGACACATGAAATGTTGTTTGTGAACCTCGTTGGCCAAGGCTGCTTCTCAACGCTGCTCATCGAGTTTCTCAAGATATAGGAGACACTCTTCAAGTGGATTTGTGTCGGGAAGTAATTCCACTACCAACTTAAGAGATAGAATTTGACACTCAATGGGAAAAAATGCCTCCAGCCTATAAAAAGTTGGAAAGGAGAGAAAATAGTAGCAGTCTTGACTAAGGTTCGATAAGCCTAAAGTTCTGAGTACACCATCAAATTCCAATTTGACTTGGTCGAATTGATCGTCCGTTGGAGAATATTGTTGAGATACTTATTGACATCCTCCACCTGGACATTCACCTGTGGATAGTAGGGTAAGGAATTTTCTTTCTTAAACCAAAGGTTTTATGTTAACTCAGTCATCATCTTATTCTGGAAGTGATTGCCATGGTCTGTGAAAATATCCTTTGAAATACCGAGCCTAGCTACAATCTGGTTAAAAATGAAAATCACAATCGTTTCTCCATCATTACTAAATGTCAGCATGGCCTTGACCCACTTAGTGAAGTAGTCTACTGCCACAATGATATAACTATTCCCCCTAGCCGAAGTCGAGTGACATGTAGTGAAATCAATCCCCCACTTAGTGAAGGGACCAACAAAAATAATCAGAAACATGGGAGCAGGGTGTGTGTAACATGCCCTGCCAGCCACAGGCTGGGGTATGCTACATGTAATCCCACCCTTGGAATTCTTTTTCATACCGATACCTTGTTTTTTTATTAAAGATGCATAAGATAAGATAATTAACAACATGCATAGTAATATCCAACAAGCATGCATGTTCTAAAGATTCAATTAACGATAATTAAATATAGAGTGGAAAAACATTCATACACAGATAATAATATCACAACAAAGAGCACTTATCTTTATGAAATATGACATCAACTGGCTGCAGACCAAGGAAGTTCCACCCAACCATAGAAACTACTGCTCCAAATATCAACAACAACATCACCCCTGAGTCAGGGCTATGAATCCACAAGGATGGTTCCAGAGTGAACTTGGCTTCCCAAACCAGTCAACTCTCAAGCTCTCACAGGATTCCCAACACCCACAACAATCCAAGTACCCAACTCTCTTATACCTAATTTGCACCACCTGAGAGAACGAACCTCCACCTTTATCTGCGACACAGTCCCTTAGGCATTCCTTCTCCTTATTCGGGCCTCCATCGCAACTGGTCCAGAATATCAATGCTGGAACTCTCAGGACTCATAGCTGTGAGACATGCTGGACACAGGCCACTGCATCTCAGACATGCAAGCCTCAAGGCATGACTGGATTACACCAACGACCACTGCAACCAACTATCATGTGGCTAATTCTTTCACAGTTCGGTCCCCTTTCCTAAGACCAATACACAGGTGAGGATGGATGGAGGAGGTAGGTAAGTACATGGGAGTGAGTGAGGGTAAGAATGAGGTAACACAAAGGTGACAGAGTGGACAATCCAAACCCCACAATCGGACCAGGGGAAGGTTTAAGTATATATGTTCGTGGGGAAATCAAGAACCTCATGGCCTCCCCAAGAAGCTCACGTAACCAATTCCCCCCTTTAGGAAAAAAGGTAATTAACATAGGAATAAAAAAGTATCCTCTCAAGCCCCCTCTCTTGTGGAATCATAGCCCCCTATAACTCTAGTCCTTGTCTATCTAGTAGCCAATGATGTGTTTATTATTAATAATGATCAAAGCATTACATTTCTTGGGCATACTGTCCCTTTAAATAATTGTTTGGGCACTTAGGCCTCTCAGCATTGTAACAATACATTATTTAAAATGGGGGTTCACAACCCAGGGTGTTACATCCTCTCCCCCTTACTTTGGCACTGTCCTCAGTGAATATACAAAATAGAGATCAAAATCTCAAATTTATTCAAAAACATGCAGGTACTCTGCCTGCATGACATATTCATGCTCCCAGGTAGCATCTTCAGGACTGTAGCAGGTCCACTGAACTTTTACCGACTCTATAACTCGATTCTAGAGCATTTTTACCTTTCTGTCCAATACCTGTGCTGGCTGAACCTGAAAGTCTCCCTTCGTCTCTACCTGAATTAGATGCCAATCAATAACATGGTTAGTATCATGTACATATTTATTTAGTAAAGATACATGAAATACATTATGCACATTCATAGAAGCAGGTAATGCAAGCATGTATGCAACTGGCCCTATTCTGTTCAATATTTCAAGTGGACCACAGAATCTGGCTGCCAGCTTTGCACAACTACCCAATTTCAAAGAGATTTTCTTGGGATTGACTTTAAAAAGTACATTCTCCCCTACTTTAAATTCTCTAGCTGTCCTGTTCTTGTCTGGATAAACTTTCTGTCTATCCTAAGCTGCCTTCAAATTCTGCTTAATCTTGACCACCTGGTCTTCCATGTCCTTGAGCAACTCCGGCCCAAGTACCACTCTATCTAATGGGTTATCCCAACTCACTGGAGTATTGCATTTCCTACCATACAAGGCTTCAAATGAGCTCATTCTCAATGAAGCTTGATACCCATTGTTATATGCAAACTCAACCAAGTGTAAGTAATCTTCCCACTTAGATGGCTTATCCATCACATATATTCTCAGCATGTCTTCAATTATTCGATTGACTCTCTCTGTTTTCCCATTTGTCTGGGGGTGATATGTGATAAAGTTTAGATTTGTGCCAAATCCTTTAAACAATCCCCTCTCAAAGTTGGAGTTAAACTTTGTATCTATGTCCGAGACAATTGTCCTAAGTATCCCATGCAACCTAGCAATTTCCTTCATGAAAATTTCTGCAATATTAGCCGATGTATGCGTTGTCTTCACAGGCACAAAATGAGCATCCTTTGTTAATTTTTCAACCACCACCATGATTGAATCATGTTGCTTATTCGTTCTGGGTAACCCTGTGATGAAATCCATGGTGATCACTTCCCATTTCTTCTCTAGAATTGGCAATGGCTGCAGCAAAACCGTTGGGTGCCTATGCTCAACCTTCACCTTCTGACATTCCATACATCGAGCGATGTAATCAGCAACATCCTTCTTCATTCCCAGCCAAAAGAATTGGCTTCTTACTGCTGTAATTGTTTTCTGGTAACCGGGATGTCCAACATAAGGAACATGATGCATTTCCTTCAGTACCACATTCCTCAATTCTCCGGAGCTAGGAACATAGATTCTATTTTTATGCATGAGTAATCCATCTTCCTTTATCTCATACTCCTTTATTTTCTTCTTTACATCTCCTTGCTATAAGTTTTCCTTTACCTGTAGGTAATGCTGATCTATAAAAAGACCATCTAAAATTCTTTTCTTCAAGTCTGACTGATGCATACTGACAACAGTAGCATGCATGAGATGCACTCTCCTACTAAGTGCATCGGAACATTTATTCTCCTTTCCATTGATATGATTGATATCAAAGTCATACTCACTTAAAAATTCCAGCCATCTTGTTTGGATGGCATTCAAGGTCGGTTGTTCAAAAATATACTTCAGACCAATGTGGTCTGTTCTTAATTCAAATTTCTTCCCCATGAGATAATGCCTCCACATCCTCAAGGCTTGAACAATGGCAGCAAGTTCTAAGTCATGCGTGGCATAGTTCCTCTCATGTTCCTTAAGCTTTCTGAAGTCATATCCAATGACATGTCCATTTTGTGTGAGGACTCCCCCAAGTCCTTCCTTACAAGTGTTTGTACATACCACAAAAATTTCATTTGGGTCAACAATCTTTAACACAGGTGCACTAGTAAGTAATTCCTTCAACATATTAAAATTCTTTTCACACTTGAGTGTCCATTCATATTTAGTTCCCTTCTTTTGCAAGGAAGTGATGGGATGAGAAATCTTAGAGAACCCTACTATGAACCTTCTGTAGTAGCCAACTAATCCCATAAAATATCTGACATCTGACACATTTCTGGGTGTTGGCCACCCTCTAATGGCTTTGATATTCTCTGGATCTACTGCTATGCCCTGCTCTGAAATAATGTGTCCCAAGTAATGGATCTTCTTTTGATAAAAGGAACACTTACTCAACTTGGCATACAACTGATTTTCCATCAGTACTTGCAATACCAATCTTAATTGATGTTCACGCTCTTGTTCAGACTTAGAATAGATAAATATGTCAACCATGAATACTATGACAAACTTGTCCAAATAATTTCTGAATATGCCATTCATTAAGCACATGAAGACAATTGGTGCATTGGTCAGTCCAAATGGCACCACTACAAATTCATAATTCCCATACCTTGTCCTAAAGGTTGTCTTATGAATGTCTTCTTCCTTGATTCTTACCTGATGGTATCCTGCCCTCAGGTCAATCTTTGAAAATATCTTTGCTCCTCTTAGCTGATCAAAGAGGTCATCAATTCGGGGTAGCAGATACTTGTTCTTTATAGTGTACTTGTTTAGTTGTCGGAAGTCAATACACAGCCTCAAGGTTCCATCCTTATTTTTGACAAAAAGTACTGGTGCTCCCCAAGGTGAAACACTTGGACGTATGTACCCTTTCTTCAACAATTCCTCCAACTAAATTTGTAATTCTTTTAACTATGGTGTGCTCATTATGTAAGGTGTTTTTGACACTGGGGCAACTCCTAGCACTAAATCAATTGAGAAATCTATCTCCCTTCTTGGTGGAAATTCGGGTATTTCTTGGAATACATCCTCAAATTCCTGTAGTACCGAGAAATATTCAAGGCTTGGCCCGTTCATATTATATGTCTCTTCCACATGAGATGCATACAATTGACATCCTTTTCTAAAACATCTTTTTAGCTGTAAGGCCAGAATATCCCTTATAGAGATGGGTCTTGGAACTCCTTTCACAGAGCTCTGTTTTCCATTTCCATCAAGACATGTAAATGTCTTGTTATGACAATCTAGGACGACATGTTGCTTTTCCAACCAATCCATCCCAATCAGAACATCATAAGACCCCAATGGTATGATATTTAGACCAGTACTAGTATTCACACCATTAAGACTTATGGAACAACTTTTGACCATACCATGGATTCTTCTTTTGGTTCCAGTGGATAACTGAACCAAACTTGATTTTCCAAGTTTACTTTTCTCCAAATGTAATCTATCCACTATATTAGGATCAAAGTAGCAATGTCTTTCTCCTAAATCAATCAAAATAGCAACAGGTTTATTTATGATCTTACCTTCCACCTCAATCATATTGGACTGGTACTCTGCTTGTCGATCATTTAAATATGTATAGATTCTTCCCATATCTTCGACTGTTGTAGCCTCTTAGATGTTGTGCACAATATTCACTCTGTCTTTTCTGTGTGGGCAATCCTTGTATAGGTGATCTTCCTTGCATCCCTAACATTGGATTGGTGGTCTTCCCCTTTTTCCTGGGGAATCTTCCTTCTTGAAATCTCCCTTAGCATACTGATCTTGATGATTTATATTAGGCTCATTCCTATTGAAGGGAGGTTTGAATCCTTTCCTCCTCTGATTAGACTTCACATTTTTCTTGTCCTTCCAAGATTTATGCAAGGATTCTCTTCCCTGGCCTTGCTCATACGGGTGTTTAGCCTTCCTGATGGCCTTAGTCAAGGTATTGGGTTCATCATACTTGATCTTTTCCTTATAAAAGGCTAGCAATCCACTTAGAAATCTCTATATTTTCACTTTATCATCACCAATGAACCTGACATATTTTAACAATCCCAAGAACTTCTTCTCGTACTCTTCCATAGTCATGCTTCCCAACCTGATTTCAAAGAACTCCTTCATTTTCTTGTCATAGAAATTCTCTGAGAGGTACTCCTTCTGGAAGTACTTCTTGAACTGTTTCCAAGTGATCCTACTTTCATTAACATGCTCCACTTGCTTCAGTTGGTCCCACCACACTGCAACTTTACCATGTAAATGGTAGATGGCAATCCTAGCTTCCAGGTTTGATGAATAGTTATTCAACTAAAAATATCTATGGAGCCCAAGCAACCATGCTTCAACATCATCTTCCCTTTCTCTTTCACCATTGAAGGAAGGTGGCTTGAGATTCCTTAGCTCTCCTTGCAAACTATCTACCTCTTGTTTCCTTCTTTGCTGCCTGACAGGGGACACCTCTGGACTGCTTACATGATCATCTGATGCATAAAGATTTCTTTCTGAGTAAGGAGGTGAGTGGTTTCCATGAGCTCTGATAGAACTTCTGTAATAATAATCTCTTCCATGATCATTTCTCCTTTAATTACACCTTCCTTCTTCCTCTTGTCTTGAGTTTGATCCCTTCTTCATTTGCCTTTACAACTGATTCAAGCTCTACAACACTTGAGAATTTATCTAAATTTTCTCTCTCATCAGTCTCTTGTTGTCTTCTTTGTAGCTCTGCACTTCCATCTTCAAGCTCCTTACCGTTTCTATTAATGTTTCCTGCTCTCCTTTTCCCTTGCATCCATTGGACTCTGTCTCTGCATTACCAACTCTGGTATTTTGGCCTTCGGCCTCCTTATCATGACTGGAGGCTCCCTCTCCTTCTTCCATTTCCTCAATACACATCTTGAGTTGATGTGCTTAAGCCCCTTAATTCTGCAAAATGTTCAAGCGACCATTTTGTTAGAATTATGCATACGAGAAACAAAATTTCCAAACCATGCTACAGGTCTCTTTATTTTCTTTTGTTCATGGAGACCATATGCCCATTCACCGAAAATAACAGTGTCCTGTTATCCTTGGCTGACACAAAATTTCATCCTGCGCAGGGGATTCCTTCAAACCACCTTCCTAGGTTACCATGACTATAACCCGCGGCTAAATTCTTCCTTAGCACCTTTTTGTCTCGAAGACAACCAATTCAACCCTTATCCCTCCATCCTTCAGCTCTGAATCTGCATATGACCATGACCATGACCCTGCACTGACCTAAAAAAGCACTTGTCCAGAGCTACGGGACTTCGAAAATTCTGTCAGGACCAGATCAATGGTCCTCATCCTCCTTCATGATCAACGATCGAGATCCACTTCAGGACTCCATGCTTCAGGAGTCAACTTTTTTCGCTTACCTCCTCCTGGAACGCTTTTACCGAGAGTTCATGATCTTTCGATGCGTGTCTTCCCACAGATCGACGACTGTGAATCGCTTTGGCTCTTCGAGATTCAGAAGTTTCAAAATTCCCTCCTGCACTTTCTCTCGGCGTGATTTCACCCAAAGTCGATGATCCTTTGATGTGTGTCTTCTGGAATCAATGGTCGGTATGGACTCCAGCCTTCAGGCCTTTGGGAGTTTCCAAACCAACACAAACTGTCACATCTTTCCCCTCTGGAGTGCCTAGTCTCTGGACTGTATGATCCATCACCACGTGGAGAAATACTGGAAGTGGACACATGGCCCAATCAGGTGGGTGACATGTGTCACGTTCTAATCGACTTTTCAATATTCCAAATGCTCATATCTTATTGACACGTGGCACACATCCCATGTGTCCACGTCATCCCAGGTGACGCCCACAAGCCATGTCACTTCATAATTCTAGGGTCCACATCACCTCCAGGTGATGTCATCGTTCCCCACCACTTCGACTCTTCGGGCTTCGGGACTTTGGAAGTTTTCACACTAGCACACTTCCCATTCTCCCAAACCCTGAATTCCCAAACTAGCCAATCTGTCACCACGCGTCCTCTTGGATTGAATGACTAAGATTCACTTTAAGTATTCACTCGGAGCTCACAGATCTTCTCCACGTGTCCTCCTCAATTTGATGGATATGTTTTACTTCAGGGCTCCGAACTTCGGAGATCTCAAACTTCAACCTTTTTCCTAAAAAAAATGTTTTTGTCCGAATCTCGCGATATTTTGACGTGTGTCTCCCGTGGATTGACGACTACAATTCCTTCGGGACTTTGGACTCTAGAAATCTCAAACTTCAAAAGCTATTTGGCCCTACTAGATTTTATCCGAAGCCCTGGATCTGGCAATGCATGGATCTTGACAAATCAATGGCTAAGATCCCTTCGGGTCTTCGGTTTTTGGAAGTCTCAAACTTCAAACCCCCTCCTCGATCACTTTTTCCCTGATTGTTTTATCTGGAGCACGCAATTGGTGGACGCGTGTCCTCCTATAGATCGATGGTTCCCAGCTACTTCGGATCTTCGGAGGTTCATCGCTCGAGCGCTAACATGTCACATCCCTACATGCCTTTCAATTTGTGGGGGTGCACATCGACGGTTTGGAGTAATCCTCTTTTCACCCCGTAATTCTCCTGACACTGACACGTAGCCCCTTGGAGAAACTGTGGTTTGGATTGCAGGACCTCCTTGGGAAATTAAATCCCATGCAACTTGGTTCCTTGTAATGCCTGCTGGCCGTTGATCTCTCTCTCCAATGGGATCCGACGATCATGACCTTAACCTTGATTCCTTTTTATCGGACGCCCCTTGTTCACCTATCCTCCAATCCAACGATCCTGGATCTCTCCTGATCCTATAGTGGCTATCACTCCCGAATTCAAAAGGAACGGTCATGATCCTTTGAACCCTTACAGAGGATCTATGACGTTTCATCTCCTGTGTAGCTTCTGCAATGCCATTCCTCTTGAGCTTTTCAATTTCATGGTCAGAGATCGATCTCGACCATGAGACTCTGACCAATAGACCCGACCCATATCGATCCGGTGTTTCAACCTAAGGCTCTGATACCAATATGTAACATACCCCACTAGCCACAGGCCGGGGTATGCTACCTGCAAGCCCACCCTTGGACTTCTTTCTCATACTGATACCTTATTTATTTATTAAAGATTCACAAGATAAGAGAATTAACGACATGCACAGTAATATCCAACAAGCATTCATGTTATAAAGATTCAATTAGTGATAATTAAATATACAACGGAAAAAAATTCATACACAAATAACAATATCACAATGGAGAGCACTTATCTTTATGAAATATGACACCAACTAGCTGCAGACCAAGGACGTTCCACCCAACTGTAGAAACTACTGCTCCAAATCTCAACAACAACGTCACCCCCGAGCTAGGACTATGAATCCACAAGGACGGTTCCAGAGTGAACTTGCCTTCCCAAACCAGTTAGCTCTCAAGCTCTCACAGGATTCCTAGCACCCACAACAATCCAAGTACCCAACTCTCTTCTACCTAGCTTGCACCACCCGAGAGAATGAACCTCCACCTTTCTCTGCCAGGCAGTCCCTCAGGCAGTCCTTCTCCTTATTCGGGCCTCCAACGCAACTGGTCCAGAATCTCAATGCTGGAACTCTCAAGACTCACAACTGTGAGCCATGCTGGACATAGGCCACTGCATCTCAGACATGCAGGCCTCAAGGCATGACTGGATCACACCAGTGGCCACTACAACCAACTATCTCATGGATAATTCTTTCGTAGTTCAATCCCCCTTCTTGATACCAATACGCAGGTGAGGATGGATGGAGGAGGTAGGTAAGTGCATGGGAGTGTGTGAGGGTAAGAATGAGGTAACACAAAGGTGACAGAGCAGACAAACCAATGACCAACCCCACAATCGGACCAGAGGTGGGTTTAATTATGTTCGTGGGGAAATCAAGAACCTCCTAGCCTCCCCAAGAAGCTCACGTAACTGATTCCCCCCTTTATGAAAAAAGGTAATTAACATAGGAATAAACAATTAGCCTCTCAAGCCCCCTCTCTTGTGGAATCATATCCCCCTATAACTCTAGTCCTTTTTCGTCTAGCATCCAACGATGTGTTTATTATTAATAATGATCAAAGCATTATATTTCTTGGGCACATTGGCCCTTTCAATAATTGTTTGGTCACTCAGGCCTCTCAGCAATGTAACAATACATTATTTAAAATGGGGGTTCACAACCTAGGGTGTTATAGTGTGCCTGCATATTTCGAGAGAAGATATGTTATGAGTGACACTTCTTGAATGCCTCTACACAATATTTGATCAATGAGGGCCAGAAGTATCTAGCGTGAAGAATTTTATGGGTTGTTTCCAACCCAGACAAGTGACCACTGTTAACACATAGAATTGTAGGGGGTGAAAAACACTTTGGTTTTGTTTTATTTGGAGTCATAAGGTTTTATAAGTTCTAGGTTTTGAGTCTTCTTGTTGTGGTCATAACTTAGATTTTGATTTGAATAAGAAAAGTTTTTCTCAACCCTGGTTTAGAGTCTTTATGTCATGGAATTAGTCATCATGACAAGGTAAATAAGTCCCTATGAGTCACATTTTTGATCCTAAAATCATTACCGTGACATGTCATACCTCCAAGTTGTACACAAGTTTCCCTTTGTCACCATCCAACTATTTAGATGTCAAGTCAAAGTCAGATGTATTTGCTGCCATTTCACTAGGAGAGTTCGTAGCGTAATCACGAGTACCTCATGCGTTAATTTGTCATCATTGAAGTTAAGAAGCATTTCAAAGGGGATTTTATGATTTTCAACGCCCTCATTTAATTAAATTTTCAAGGATTATGTCCCAGAATTTCCAACAGTCTCCTTGAAGTGCGCCATTGCTTTTGAATTTGGCGTTGCGAACTGGTGTTGCGAACTGGATGAAAAGGATCATTGAGTTGGATAACTTGAAAGCATATCAGATTAATTCTACATGCATCAACATCAAAACCAGGTTTATTAGGTACTCCTTGATGGTTTTCACACTGTTCAAAGGTTGAAAGAGAGGTTTATGTTACCTTATGCACCAACACTGCGAACTATTCAAGATTATTTTCTTCCAACTTTTAAATCCTTTTCCATGGCACCCTGAATCCCACACACTAGTACAGGATGCTTTCTTGACCTCATGCATATTTTCCTCTGCCAAGAAGCCCCATGTCCCACTGAAATACCTCAGCACTGCGAACAAGGTGTTGTGAACCCTCTATTCCAGAACTGTTGAAACCCTTGTCTTCTGCATCATTTTGAAGTGTAATCTTAACCCATAGAAGGAGACCACTATCAAACCTGAAGTGTGTGGTCAAATCATTTGCATAACCTAGGCTCTAGTATGAAATTACATACATCATTAATGCTGCCAACTGATTTTAATTCTGATGAAAACCATGTTTTAGCAGAGAAACTTCACATGTCTTCCTTTCATTTTAAATATCATATTTTTGTTCATTTATCCCTCCTATTTTAAAGAGTGTTTTATCTCATACTCTTGATGTGCATAAAGTGGTGTATATAAATATTTGGCAAGGAGAGCTTTAGAAAACATTTTCCTATGTATTATGTTTTCACACACCATCTTTCATAACAAATTACAGAAAGAAGCCAAGTAGTGATTGTACATGTTGGCCAAGGTGGCTATCAGAAGAAGCTCCATAACTACAAGATAAAGACATTGACCTTCACAAAAACAACATCAATTTTGGTCAAAGTTTATGTTTCATGCATTTACAACATTTTTGGTGATGACTATGAGTTTTAAACCATAATTAACAAATTTTGGTGTTTTCCTCCAGTCATATATCAAGGTAATGAAGTTTTGTAGCATATCAGGACACTTGGTATGGGTTTTGAGATGTTAAATAATTGGAAAAGTGAAATAGGCTGCTACAGGAAAGTTCACAGCGCCTGAACTCACTGGCACTGCGAACTGGTATTTATGACAGTTTGTAAGCAATTAGCACACAACCGAGTATTGTTTTGATCGTAACTTTTGAATGCCAATTTCGCTTCCTCTGAAATTTAGTGTGGAGGAAAAAAATCATGTTTTTGACTTTCTGACAAAAACTCAGGCCGACCCATTTCGTATTTTTGGAGAAAAGCTAAAAAATCACCTACAGGAAAGTTCGCAACGCATGCTGTCAAAGGCGTTGTGAACTCTAACAATCTGAAAAATTCGAGCTATGGGAGGGTTTTCAGCTGTCAGGGAAGGTTAGAATGGTTTCCTAGGAGTTAGTTGGACATGAGTGACATGTGTTCCATCTCCATATCAAGAAGCATGACCTGTTTCAAAAGGCATTTATCTCAATACAGAAGATCCCAAAAAATAGGAATTTGTTATGTTTTTGTTGGAATCTTTTGTAACAGACTCTTAAATTGAGGAGGATCCTATGTAGCTCCTTGGTTTCTACCTCCTTAGGGTAGAGAGAGATCATTAACTAAATATGAAATTGGATTTTGATAAGGAAATGGTTGGATTCATGATCCAAGAGAGGAGGGAGCTGGAAGAGCAGTTTAGTTACTCATTTGTAAGCCTGAGGGCCTGTTTGTAATGAAATTTTCTGCCATTAAAGATTCATGAGAGCTGTTATCAGATTGTCTTCTTTGTTTTCCCATTTATTTTTTATAATATTGCTTGAAAATATTTCAGGTTTTGAGGATCATATTTGCCATTGATTGTTGGATTCATGAACAATAGAGGATCTGTTGTAGCTTTCCGATTAAATCATTGTTTGTTGTTTAATAAATCTTTAATATGTTTGCAGAAAGGATTTGTCTACAATGGATGTTCTACCTTTTTCATATTCACCATGCTTGTACTCATCATTATATATCCCCTTTGTTTGGCATATAGTTTGATTTCCTTTTATCTGTAAGATGTTATGACTCCATGCCCAATGGAATGCCTCTGCATAAAGTTTATTGCCTTCTCCCTTTCTTTCCCAGTCTTGCTGATCCACCTTTATAAAAAATTATCCTTCACATTTTGATGGGTACTGGGATTGCACTTACAAGATTCTAAGTGTGACTTCTAGTGCTAACAACCACCACATGCTCCAGTGTGATAGTCATTCAACACAAGCTCTGCCTCTTCATGATTTAGGCAACAATGAAGAACAAAATCAACTCCTCGACGATATAAAGTATCACCGATGATAAGATAATTCCATGCTTGATGGTGTATCCATCGAAGCTCATCACGAGAAGTAGAGGAAGAGCACTTCAAAGTATGAAGATACACAAGTATATCTCCATACCGAGGGTCTGAAGATGCAATAAGGAAAATATCCCCATTGATTAATGACTCTTCGGGAAAATCATTACCACTCTCAGTCGAGAGTTTTGAAATTAATTCAACAAAGACCAAAGACTTCTTAGAATTCATCGAAACAAAGTCCAAGTCAAATTCTTGAAGAATGACTATCCATCAACTAATCTTCTCGTCGATGACCCGTCATGTCAACACATATTGAAAAGGATTCACAACAACTACGATGGTGGTCTTGTGAAGTAGAATGTAATGATGAAACCTTTGGACAACATGGATATCTTCCAAAGCCAGTTTCTTAACATGGGTGTAGTTGAGTTCCGGTCTGACTAAGCCTCGACTAATATAGTAGATAACATGCTCCTCGAGCGTGTCATCTAATTGAACTAAGACCAGACCAATAATAGACTCTGTTGCAGCAAAGTACAACAAGAAATCCTTGCCATAATCCGGAGGACTGAGAAGAGGGGAAAACGTCAGAGCATGTTTACCCACTTTGAAAGAGCACTGAGCCAATTCATCCCCCAAAAATGGGACCCCTTTTTTCAAGAGATGCATAAACCCTTTAGTAATCTTGGCATAGTTGGCAAGAAATTGTTGAAAAGTCAACAAGAAACATGTGTCTAATTTACTTTTCCCTTAAATAAATTAGACAATAAATATTAATCTATTATTTCATTCATAACTGAGTGAGTTGGATTTGTAACAGAATTATAAGTGTAGTTAAGTGAGTTAAGATCAGTTGTACTAGTTGTAACTAAACATGCACTAGTGAGAGTTCAGTTAATCAGTGAACTCACATGCAACTGAAGATTCTCCACGGTTAACTACATGGATGTCAGATCCAGTGGAGACCCAGTTGAGATAATAGGTGAAAGGGACAGTTTGGCTATCAGTTGTGATTTGATCACACATGCAGTGGATATGCTTATGAGCATGTTTAAACTAAGTAATTCGTTAAGAATTCGATCATTGTGAGAATTTGAATTGCAGAGATTGTGCAGAGGAGGCAGGCTATCTGGACACAGGAATTAGCACATGTATTTGCTAATTTGTGTATGACAGTGTGAGACGATTGTATTGTACTGAGAGCTCTTAGATTAGAKTTTTGTATGAGATTGTTTCATGATTCATGATATACATAATATATGATAGTGGGGTTTTTATCTTTACGCTTTCCCGGTAAAACTTCTGTGTTGTGTGTTATTGATATTTCACTTTGTGCATTGTGGTTGTGATCATGGTTTAATTGCTTCCACAAGAATAATAGTAGAAGCGATTCTGTATTTAACAAGTGGTGGAAATTGTTAGATCAGGAGAATCGCAGGAATACATTAAGTGTATCGAAATTTCTACATGGTATCAGAGCCAGGGAGGCCACGGAGTCACAAAAGTGAGGTGCGAACATTATTTCATTCTCGCAGGTCTTGTCTCTAGCAGGGTGCGAACCCTAGAACTGAAAACTACCATCATTTTCAGGAACAGTAATTCTCGCACCCTAGACAAAGGTAGGGTGCAAACTTCATTGGCAATTCTCACAGGCAAATACACTAGCAGGGTGCGAACTCCCCTCACCCTACAATGGAGTACAGTGCGAACATCACAGGCAAGTTCGCAGGAAAATGTACTAGCAGAGTGCGAACTTCCCTCACCCTATAGTGGATCAGGGTGCGAACTTCCCAGGCAAGTTCGCAGGCTATACACAGGCAGGGTGCGAACTTCCCTCAGGTTGCTCTCAGGTGGGGTGCGAACCTCCTAGGGCAAGAGGAAAGGTAGAAATTGAGTTTTGGGTTGGATAACATTCAAATTTGCAAGATTTCTTGGTGTGACAGCTGATTCAATATCGAAATATCTTTCAATGGCTTGAGGTTGGAGTATGCCCTCAAGGGCAGCTCAAACTACATTGCTTGGAAGGATAGGATGGAGGCAGTACTCGAAGATAATGGCTTGAAGGGTTACATTGACACAGATGTTCCTAAGCTGATGCGACAGACACTGCAAATCTTGATGCATGGAAAAATAAAGTGGCGAAGGCAAGGAGGATTCTATTGGAGGGAGTACGAGACCACATTGTTTCAAGTCTCCATGGGAAAACCACACCATATGCAATGTGGAAGGTTTTGACAGATCTTTTCCAAAACAGTAGCGACCATAGGAAATTGGAGCTCAAAGATAAACTCGAGAAGATTAAGATGGAGAAAGGTGACACCATTCCAAAATATCTCACGAAGTTTGTCCAATGTCGGGATGAGCTTGGAAGTGTGGGAATAACAGTTACTGCTGATGATTTGGTGAGCTTGGCACTCCTAGGGATTCCTAAGAGTTGGCACAGTTATCAAGACTCTGTCAATGGAAGGGAAAAATTGTCGGATTGGGAATGACTGTGGTCGGATCTAGTGCAAGAGGAGTTCAGGCGGAACACCAGAGATGGATCTTCATCAAAGAGTGATGATGAAGAGGATTGTGTTTTGACTGCCAAGGCAAGGATAGGGAAAGGGAAGAAATTCCAATCAAAATCCGAGTCTAAAGTCAAGAAGCTGGATTTGTCCAAAGTGAAGTGTTTTCACTATCACGAATGTGGGCATCTCGCTACTAACTGTTCGCATAAGAAGAAGAACAATATGGTTGTTGGATCTGCAACTGGTGAGGCTCTTGTCTCACAATTTGAACTTGACTTCGCTTTGATCGCATGCATGGCTTCAAGTGCATCGAGATCGGTGTGGTATTTGGATAGTGGCGCTTCCTTCCACATGACGGGAGATAGAGAGTCTTTCATTGACTTGGAGGAGAAAGATCTCAGAATGCATATAGAGATGGGCGATGATGGACGATACAATGCAACTGGTATTGGTACCATTACCTTTCAGAGGGAGTTAGGTAAACCATTTCAATTGAAAAATGTTATGCATGTTCCAGGTCTGAAGAAAAACTTGGTCTCAGTCACAATGTTGGAGGACAGAGGCTATGATGTTGTTTTTAGCAGTGGAAAAGCCTACCTGCGACATAAAGCAATGGGTCAAGTCAAGAAGATAGGGATTCGAGTTAAGAATCTCTACATGTTGGAGGTAGATGGGTGCAATGCCATGATAGGCAAGGCAAAAAAAGTGGTGAGCCAGGATGAGGGTGAATTATGGCACAGGAGATTGGGCCATATTCATCATGGAGCCTTGAAGATCATGCAACAAATATCTACTAGACTTCCAAGGGGAACACTTGCTCAGTCAGATCAGTGCAAGGGGTGCACTCTGGGGAAGTATGTAAAGTCCACCTTTCATGAAAAGGAGAACCGTGCTTCGGTGATCCTGGAGAGAATTCACACGGATGTGTGTGGACCATTCTCGGTTTCTTCAACAACAAAACATAGGTATTATGTTATTTTTTTTGATGACTTTTCTAGTAAATGTTGAATATTCTTCATGCAGAAGAAGGATCAAACATTTTCAAAGTTCTGTGAGTTTAAAGCATTGGTGGAGAAAGAGTTGGGGAAGCAAGTGAAGGCTCTAAGGAGTGATAATGGTGGAGAATACATCTCTAATGAATTCAAATACTTTTGCACCAGAGAAGGAATTCAAAGAGAACTCATAGCGCCTCATAACCCATAGCAAAATGGGGTCGCAGAGAGAAAGAACAGAACGATTGTGGGTGCAGCACGAGCAATGTTGCATGATCAGGGACTACCAATGCATTTGTGGGAAGAAGCATGCAATACTACGGTTTATGTGCATAACCATTGTCCTCATAGAATACTTGGCATGAGTACACCTGAAGAAGATTTCACTGGTAAGAAACCTGATGTTTTGCATTTAAATTTTTTTGGCTCATCTATTTTTGTGCATGTGAACAAGGATGACAGGAAGAAGCTGGAACCAACTGTTGAAGTTGGGATATTTGTGGGGTACACAGAAACACCCCATAATTATCGTGTGTATTTTCCGAACAGTAAGATGACTGCTATGCGATGAGATATAAAATTTGATGAGGGGAAAGCCATGCGGTTGTCACTTGAGAGGGAGCTAGACTTGCATTCAGAAGAGGAACTACTGGTTCACAAGGATGAGTCTCAAGATGTGGATCAACCACATGAGGAGGTTCATGGAGTGGAGGAAACCACTCAAGCAGAGCCATCCATCAGAAATCGAAGAAAGCACACCACAGAAGCTGATAGATTGAGACTAGATGCTGCACAGAATGTAGGAGCCCCTATTTCACAGCGCAGACAGAGACAGTCTCCTGATCGATTTGCTGGATACATGGCTCTTATGAGCAAATGTATTGTGACTGAACTGTCTTCCTTTCATGAATCAGTGTAGGACCCCACTTGGGTTGATGCTATCGTAGAGGAGTATGACTCCATTTTCAAAAATAGTGTATGGGAAATTGTCCCAAGACCGATTGATAAATCAGTGGTAGGTTCGAGATGGATATACAAGGTAAAGCAAGTTGCTGATGGGAGTGTGGAGAAATACAAGGCCAGGTTTGTGGCCCGGGGCTTCTCACAGATCAAGGGGATAGATTATGATGAGACCTTTACACCTGTCGCAAGGTACTCTTCCATAAGATCCATCCTTGCACTCTCAACGCAGATGGGCTGGCACATTCATCAGATGGATGTAAAAACTGCGTTCCTCAATGGGATCATTGAGGAAGAAGTGTACATTAAGAAGCCAGAAGGTTTTGAGACCTTTGACAGAGAGTCGCATGTGTGCAGACACAAGAGAGCACTGTATGGACTGAAGCAAGCACCCCGTGCTTGGTACACTTGGATAGACAACTATTTCATCGGATTGGGCTTCACCAAAAGTGAAGCAGATGCAAACCTATACCAAATTGTGGTGGAGGGTAAGCTTTTAATCATTGTGCTTTATGTTGATGATTTAATACTTACTGGTGATGAGCAAATGATAAAATCATGAAAGGATGACCTTGCAAAGGAGTTTGAGATGAAGGATTTGGGCCTTCTTCATTATTTCCTTGGTTTGGAAATATGGCAACGAGATGGTGAACTTTTTGTGTCTCAAGGAAAGTATGCAAGAGAGATACTGTGTAAGTTTCACATGGAGGGATGTAAACCCATGGATACTCCTATTCCAATAAACTGGAGGAAAGAGGATGCTACTGTCTATCGATAGTTAGTGGGTTCGCTAATGTATTTAGTGAACACGAGACCAGACATTTTCTATGCGGTTAACCAGCTAAGTCAAGCGATGGTTAAGCCTACCAAACTCTTTTGGAAGGCGGGTAAGGATGTCCTGAGATATCTGAAGGGCACATCTGAGTATGGATTATGGTACAGATAGACGGATGAGGTGAAGTTGCATGGCTTCACGGATGAAGATTGGGTGGGAAACTCAATGGACAAAAAGAGCACATCAGGGGGGATCTTTAGTATCAGATCTACAACTATTTCTTGGTACAACAGGAAACAAAGATCTGTGGCACTTAGTTCAGCGGAAGTGAAATACATGGCAGCGAGCCAAGCTGCATGTGAGGCTATCTAGATGAGGAATATCTTTGTTGGTTTGTTTGGTTCTCATTTAGATCTGACAGTGATTTATTGTGATAATTAGAGTTGCATTAAACTCTCGATTAATCCTGTGTTTCATGATAGATCTAAGCATATAGATATCCGGTATCATCATCTTAGAGATTGTGTGCAGCGAAAGATCATATTGCTTCAATACATTCCTATGGAAGATCAAGATGTGGACATTCTGATGAAGGTGCTCACCAGGAGAAAATTCAAATATCATAGAGACATGATTGGGGTGAAGGATAATCCCTTTCTTGTTGAGAGGGAGTGTTGAAAATTCAACAAGAAACGTGTGTCTAATTTACTTTTCCCTTAAATAAATTAGACAATAAATATTAATCTATTATTTCATTCATAACTGAGTGATTTGGATTTGTAACAGAATTATAAGTGTAGTTAAGTGAGTTAAGATCAGTTGTACTAGTTGTAACTAAACATGTACTAGTGAGAGTTCAGTTAATCATTGAACTCACATGCAACTAAAGATTCGCCAGGGTTAACTACATGCATGTTAGATCCAGTGGAGACCCGGTTGAGATAACAGGTGAAAGGGACAGTTTGGCTATCAGTTGTGATTTGATCACACATGCAGTGGATATGCTTATGAGAATGTGCAAACTAAGTAATTCGTTAAGAATTCGATCATTGTGAGAATTCGAATTGCAGAGATTGTGTAGAGGAGGCAAGCTTTCTGGACACAGGAATTGGCGCATGTATTTGCTAATTTGTGTATGACAGTGTGAGACGATTGTATTGTACTAAGAGCTCCTGGATTAGAGTTTTGTATGAGATTGTTTCATGATTCATGATATACATAATATATGATAGTGGGGTTTTTAGGTTTACGCTTTCCCGGTAAAACTTTTGTGTTGTGTGTTATTGATATTTCACTTTGTGCATTGTGGTTGTGATCGTGGTTTAATTGCTTCTACAAGAATAATAGTATAAGAGATTTTGTATTTAACAAGTGGCGGAAATTGTTAGATCAGGAGAATCACAGGAATACATTAAGTGTATCAAAATTTCTATAGAAATCACCAAAGAAAGTTATCTTTCCCTTGTAGACTTTGAAGTTGGGGGATTGTGCGTGGGGGAGGCAATTGAACTATTTCCTCACCTTCATAGGATTGACCATGATTCCTTTAGTGGAGATGATAAAACCTAACAAACGTCCCGATGTTACCAAAAACTACACTTTTGTAGATTTAGGCGAATCCAGTAGTAGCGACACCTCTCAAAAATAAGTCATCAGTGGGTGGGATTATCCTACCTCTTACGAGAAGGTGATGCCATATCATCAAGATACACCTCGACTATATGATTGAGGTCATGGAAGGTGAACAACATGGCCCGTTGAAAAGTGGCTCCAACATTTTTAAGGCCAAAAGGCATTTTCTTGTATGCAGACGTACCCCGAGGACATATAAACGCAGTCTTATGTTGATCCTCAGGTTTGATCTAAATCTGGTTGTACCTGGAAAAATTGTCCATAAAATAAAAGAATTCATAGCCTGTAGATTCATCGACAATTTGATCGATGAATGGGGTTGGAAAATTATCTTTCAGGCAAGCTTTATTCAAATCATGAAAGTCCATACAGAAACGAATCATACCTTATTTTTTGTTGATAGAAACAAGGTTTGACATCCATTCCATCAATTGCACTGGATAGATGAAACCAACCTTAATGAGTTTCTCTACCTCATCCTTGATAGTCGTTGCCTTACGAGGATTGACTGGGCGAAGCTTCTGCCGAACAAGCTTAGTATCGAGGTAATTCCTAATCTTGTGTTCGACTATATGAGGGTCAATTCCTGGAATCTCCTCATAAGACCAGGAAAAAACGTCGTGAAACTATTTAAATAATTAAATGTACACCTGAATCTCCTCAGAGGAACAATCCGCTTCGATGAAGATGTTTTCAATGACGTCAGGGGTTCTAGAGATGTCAATTAGAATAGTTTAAGCTATACTCTCCATGTTTTCCTCATCATAGATTTCGTGCGTGGACAGAGGGTTAATGGGACAAGTGGCATCTCCATTCGTGGTTGTGGTGAACTCTCCTGCTTCTACTCTCCTTATCTCAGGTAAAAAATAAGATCTATGGTGAAGATCGTCCCAAGGTCTATCCAACCTAGTCATTTCCTCCAATATCACCTCATCAGAGGGCAAGAACAAGTCTAAAGGATCATGAGTAGTCAGAGAGTCTAGAGCCCAAATAGGCTCGAGAACGAGATCTAAATCCTCTAGGGGAGACAGATTAGGGTTGGACAACGTTTATTGGAAAATGTTGTATGCAACCTCAACAACGGATAGGGGCATAACCATTCCAAGATTCCCTACTCCTTCCATAGAAGTCAATGGGGATGGTAAAGTCCACGGGTCATTAAAATAACTCGTTCAAAAATAATCTACTTGAAAGATCGTAGCCTTTGGATGATCAGGGATAGCCAAAATAAACTTGACATCATTTGAAGGTGGTGGATAATCAAAAGTCCCCATTAGAGATGGAAATGATCTGATGCCTAAGTTGATGGTACATGGATACGGGTTGTCAATCATTGGGATTGTGGATGCCCCCAATGAAGGGTTAGGACGAGAGAAGGATAACTGATAAAAAATTATGATATGGCCTTCTTGAGGAAAACATAAGACCCAAAAAATGGTGGAAACAACTGTTGTCATAGCGTAGATCCAACTCTGTCCTAACAAAATATTGTAGTCGATAGGCACATCGACTACTTCTACCTCGATGCACATGTTTTTTCCCTCCAAATGAATGGGGAAAGAGGGGATTATTCCATGTGGTATAAAAGAATGGTCGTCAAACACAGTTAACAACATCGACGATGGAGACAACTTGGGTTGGCCAATGGATTTCCAACATGCCAATGACATCACACAAGTTGAGGCACCCTCGTCTACCACCGTGCGAAAAATGTTCCATGTCAACAATTTTGTGGCATAAACCACTACTATTTGAAAAGCGATGTGGTGAGGAAGATGAGGTTTATAATTGGTAGGGTAAAAAAAAATCATTCTCGAGTTAGAAGTCTCGACAACACCCAAGGAATACAACAATTCTTTTCTCTATGAGGGGCAACTCTGGAGAACTTCCAAATCAAACATCACATAAAGAGTTTGTTCTAGATCCTCCACAACGGATTAGTTCTGAGTATCCCTTGCATTTGGGTTGTGATAATCCTTCTTAAACGCACCCTTAGGGATGAAATTCATAGTTTCACCCACAATATTCTCAATATGATGAGGAGGTGATGGGTTGTAAGCTTCTTTTCCCTTGTTAGTAGATTCCGACATTCTGTAATCTTGAGCGTTGGCCTACATATGAACATCTGATCTCATCATGTATACGCTTGCAGCTCCATTATTAGAATTAATCATGGGGGCTCCTTGATTTCCCCCAGGTGCATTCGTGGATGAGGAATCTTGAGCCATATTTTACCCTTGTGGGAAAGGGTTAGTTAACACAACATGACGTTGTTGTGCAAAAATCTTTTGGGATTCCTCAAGCTGAGGGAATTGGTGAGTCAAGTGATCGTCCGTACAAATATTGCATAGAAACTTCACCTTCTTCTTTTCGTTTTTACCCTCGACAACATTATTCGCAACCCTTTTATCCCCCTTACCCTTCTTGCCTTTGGATTTCCTCTTTCCCTTGGTTTTTTGGTTACCCTTGAGATTCGTTGGCTGCACACTGTGTAATTTTGACGTTTGGGTTGCAAGGGCAACCAAACTAGAAGTTTGGCTGGCCAAAGTCTATTGAATTGATAACTGCTCCAACTGGTTAGTCAAATGATTTGTGAGATTACTTTGTGCTGAGCCTACTATACCATCGACACGAGGCCCAAAATTATGTTTGGTTTTGTCAAAATTGGATTGTGGTGCATCTAGGAGAATCTCGTACAACATACTGGATTGAGAGTAAATAAATTCCAGTTGTTGGGCTCTCATAATAGCCTCTTCTTTGAAAAAAATATGGAAGTCACGATGTCTTTGGAGACACAAGGCACCAAGGAATTTAGGAACCACTCGAGCAAAAATGTGGGAGGGACCTTCACTTTGATCAAGCTCTTTCGACGATGCCATTCTCAAATGTGATCGGATATATGGACGACTTTTGTTTTCTCTAAGTTGGCTAGAAACTCAGTGCTGGAATTGTATCTCATGAATAACTAGAAATGGTTTAAGAAAACCATTTCTAGTTCGTTAAAGTAAGAATACTTTGAGATATTGAACTCGATATACCATTTTGCAACACCTCCTATGAGAGTGTGTTGAAATAAATGCAACTAAACAGAGTCATACTTCAACGAGTTGGATGAGGACCATAAATGAAACGTTGTAACATGATCACTTGGATCTTCACCAGGCTTGCCTTCAAATTTGGGTATGTCTAAGGGAAAATTAGTCATCATGGGGGGACAACGTGGATCATGACAAATCCGATCATTCAACAACCTTGAAAAATATGGCAAATGAAGAGTTTCAAGGAAAGGTAACCTAGGTTGTGGTGGACTCAAAGGAAAATAGGAGCCTGGGTTTTGACTAGAACCAGGTTTCCAGGAAAAGTTTGCTTGTTGGCCAGGGTTTTGGTAGAAACCATGGTGTCCTTGGCCAGTAAAAGGATTTTGCACTTTATTATGCATCGCCGATAGATTCATGTAATTCGATGACATACCTTGGGTAAGGATTACTCCCTGCATAGTATTCCAAGGAACTTGGTTGGGTATTCCCCCAACTGATCCTCCTGGCATAGGTATTGAACCTTGCTCAGGGTTCCATTGAGCGTGGGAGGGGTTTTCCTCGATTGAAATCCCTTGTGAAGGAAAAGAGCCTTGCCAGGGATTTACAAGACCTTGAGAGGAGAAATCTCCTGTCATCACTCCCTATAAAGAAACAAAGCCTTGCATAGGGTTGGGTTGGTTAAAGATGGGATTGCCCCCTAAAGAGAATGCAAACGAAGAGAAGGTGTTGTTTCTGAAAGCACCAAAAAAAGAGAAATGGGTATACCCAACCAGAGTCATATAGGACTGAGGCCCATGAATCCCTCCACTTAACAAGCTAGTGCTGGTATTAAGCTCGAACAATTGCTATAAAGAACCTCTGAGCGAAGGGGACGGAGAAGGGATATGACCCCTGACATAAGGGATAACATTAAATGGAGCAGTGGTGCCCATGAAGGATCCTTGCAAGGGAGCACTCGAACTCCCTGCTCCCAGACCAATAGTCTGTAGAGTATATTAAGTTAAATTCGAGCTAGAGTCGAAACTCGACATCCCATACGAAAAGGGAGTGCCATACATGTTTTGTATAGAAGGAACAATGGTCATAATCATTGTGGGGACTGTGCCACTGACAAAAGTTGTGGGTTTCTAGTTAGTCGTAGTCCTTATAGGTAGAGGTAGGGGAGGGGGCATGACACCCCCTCCCGCAATAGCTGGGATGGGAGTATGATGAATCCCAGAAGAGGTAGCATTAGTTGCTTCCATCTCCAATCATCTAAAAAAATGATGATCAGGTGAAGTCACCTTAGGAGGGACTACCTGAATAAGGAGTGGTGTTGATAAATTAGTGATCGAAGGGTTTGCAGGCCTGTAGCCTTCAGCTTCGAGGTCAAAAATGGTAGACTCCTTTAGAGAAAGTGTATATTCTCTAGGATCAGGCTCAAGTACAACTTTCGATAGTCCAGTCACTTCATAAGAACCCTCTTGATCTAGACTTTGCCTCAGCGATGGTGGAGGTGGCTCCAAAGTAACCAACGACAGGCCCTGAAGCCTACACGAACAAAGAAGTTGTTTATCTTCCACCTTATGAAATGTTCAACCGAAACTCTAAGTTTAATCTAGTGTGAAACACATAACACACACTAAAAAGTCCCTAAAGGAAAATAAATCAATCAACAGATTGGCAGGAAGAAAAATTACGCCAATCAACACTAGAGAAGCTTAACGATGCAAGTGTAACTCGGACACGGAAACACCCTTTGGGTATACTCTACAAAGTGAAATTTGACGTCTGCCCTAGGTACCATGGTATACCCCCACAATCACCTATGTAAATCCCTACAAAAAGGAAACTAGGTTGCTAGCTTGCACTCAGTCACCAGACATGTATAGTCGACAATCATGCTGATCGTAATGAGTATGATAGCAAAGTCCGAAGCATTTCAAGGGTATTGAAGGCAAATGGTCTGGAAGAAAATTGAGGATCCTGAATGGATTCAAGGTCCACGAAGCTCCATAGTCAAATGCGGTCAACAAAGATCCCAATCTTTACCCTCAATATACGATCCCCACTATGTTTGGTCTGGCTTTAGAGGGGTTATATCCTCTACCTTTCCTCATACGACCTCGTATTTATCTCCTGTGTTAGAGGGGAGTCCCGGTTAACTCTTACGAAACTGAAATTTTACATTCCTTATCACATAATCTTAAGTGTACTTAAGAGGCCTTGAAGAGTTTCCTCTCCACACCTATTTCAAGGCCCTAAATCCTAGACTACTTGGTGTACCTTATAAACATAAAATTCTAGTTTATTTTATAATTACTCGTTGATTTCAAATGGATTAGTTAGTCAGGGGGTATAGAAGTGAAACTCGAGGTGTTCTTGAGAGATGAAAGAGAAGAGTTAATAATATTTTAGAACATTGTGCAGAAAGCAAACTACGTTCTACAATTGAAAAAAAATTTGGCTTTTAACTTTGAAGGTGCAAACTTTTTCAAAATATAGACCAAGATCCTAAAACACAATTTTTCCTAGAATGATTTATCGTTTCAAAATGCAATGAGAACTACTAAATCTTTCAATGAAGAATCCTAAAAGGAACTTTCGAATTAGAACTCTTGTCTTTTGTATAAATAGCCTATGCTACAAACACCAAACAAACATGCACAAAAAAAATGCAAATGCAATTAATGAACTACAACAATCTTTGTTTATTTTTATGTGCTTAGAAATGAAAATAACAAGCAAATGATATTTTTTCCTTTTTCAAAGCATAATCAAGGGAAAGATAAAACAAACCAAATACTGACAAAGATCCTAAGCCACTGCTTGAAAGAAGGGATTCAATGGAATCCACTGTTGAAATAATGTAACTGCGAAGAGTATTCTTATTATTATTGTTATTTTATTCATTGGATTAATCCCCATTGTGGATTAATCATGTCGGTAATTGTATTAGGACCAAATCCCCTTTTGTGGACTGGTCATCGGACAATTGTAATAGGCAGAATAAGAAGTTGGCCCCAACGGTTATTATTGAGACCCATAATTAAATTAAAGGTGGGTTTACCCACCCAGAGTGAGAGGTCGGCCCTGCCAATGAAACCCTTTCACACGTGCTAGTCTTGTATATATAGGGAGGCTAACGCCTCACTTTAACACACAACTCACTTGCTCATTTTCTTATGAGGCAAGCTGCAATTACCAGTTGGAGAGAGGAGGAGAAGAGTGGTGCATCTTTTGGAGAGGACTATCTGTATTGGTTTGAGTTATCTCTTGAACATTGTATTGGCAATTTATGA
>ML778397.1:2294686-2335402 GCA_009831015.1 Picea engelmannii
AATCCGTGAGGGAAGTTCCCAGAACTGCAAAACCTGTAAGGGAAGTCATAACTTCCCTTGATGAGGAGACTCCTGAAGATCATGATATAAAAAAAGTTCAAGAACCTCATCAAATGACCTTCTCCCATAAAAGAAAGCCTGCTTGGGCAAGAGAGCTTATTCAAGATGAAGATAAGTATGGTGTTCCAGAAGGAACCACGAGACAGGTGAAAAGACCAAAGCCATTCTCCAGTTACATGGCTTTGATGTGCAATCTACTTGATGAAGAACCTACATGCTTTGAAGAGGCCATTCAAAAGAAGGAATGGGCAGATGCCATGACAGAGGAATACCGATCCATAATAAAGAATGATGTATGGGAAATAGTTCCTAGACCAAAAAGTAAGGATGTGGTATCATCAAAATGGCTCTTCAAAATAAAACATGTTGCTGATGGAAGTATTGAGAAATATAAAGAAAGATTTGTCGCTTGTGGATTTTCCCAGAAGGAAGGCATTGACTGTGAAGAGACATTCTCTCCTGTGGCCAAATACAGTTTGATCAAAACCATTATAGCTCTTGCTACCAAGATGAAATGGAAGCTGCACCAGATGGACATGAAGACAACTTTCCTGAATGTTGTTATCGAAGAGGAAGTGTATATAGAGCAACCCCAAGGATTTGAGGTTGAAGACATGAAGTCTCATGTCTGCCGATTGAAGAAAGCCTTATACGGATTGAGGCAAGCTCCCAGAGCTTGGTATGGCCGTATAGAAAATTTCTTGACGAGCTTAGGCTTTACCAAGAGTAAAGAAGAATCAAATCTCTACTTCAAAATTATGGATAATGAACCGGTAATATTACTAGTGTATGTGGATGACTTATTCTTAACTGGAGAAGAAAATCTCATCGCTGAATGTAAACAGAGACTTGCCGTAGAATTTGAAATGAAAGACCTTGGTCTAATGCATTACTTCTTATGCCTTGAGGTATGGCAGAGTCCAGAAAGAATCTTCCTTAACCAAGGGAAGTACACGGTCCAAATCTTAAAAAGATTTGACATGCTAGAATGCAAGCCCATGAATACACCCATGGAAGTGAAGTTGAAGTTGTTGGTCAATACTTCGTCAGACTTGATAGATGCCACACTATACAGACAGATTATTGGATTGCTGATGTACCTGACGAACACTAGACCAGACATCTGTTTTGCAGTGAACACCTTGATTTAGTTTCTGGTAGAGCCCAGATGTGTTCACCTAGTGGCTGCAAAACATGTGATGAGGTACCTTAAAGGTACAATGGATTATGGTCTCAGCTATGATGGAGATCATGACTGCACTTTGAGTGGATATACTGATGCAGATTGGGCAGGAAGCGTTGCTGACAGAAAAATCACTTTCGAATGTTGTTTTAGTTTGGGATCAACCATGATCTCATGGCAGAGTAGGAAGCAATCCAGTATTGCTCTCAGCACAGAGGAAGCAGAGTACATTGCCGCATGTTCTGCTAGCTGTGTAGCTATATGGCTTCGAAAGTTGTTGACTGGCCTATTTGACTTAGAGATGAGAGAAACCGTGATTCTATGTGACAACCAGAGCTGCATAAAGATAACAGAGAATCCTGTATTCCACGACAGGTCGAAGCACATAGATATCCGTTATCATTTCATCCATGACATGGTACAAAGAGGAGCCTTGAAGCTCCAGTACATTAGCATGGATGAACAGGTTGTTGACGTGTTGACCAAGCCTCTATCTCGTGTAAAGTTTGAACACTTTTGAGATAAGCTTGGTATAGTCTGAAAGGACCCTCCCTGAAAGGGGGAGTATATATATTTATTCCTTGCTTCTGACCTCGCTGTTAGACGTAAAGCAAGATGAGTCATTGCTTCTGAACTCGTTGTTAGACGTAAATCATGACGTTGTGTGTTCCTTGCTTCTGACCTCGCTGTTAGACACAAAGCAATATGAGTCATTTCTTCTGACCTCGTTGTTAGACGTAAAGCATGACGCTGTGTGTTCCTTGCTTCTGACCTAGTTGTTAGACGTAAAGCAAGATGATTCCTTGCTTCTAACCTCGTTGTTAAACGTAAATCAAGATGATGATGATTCCCCGCTTCTGACCTCGTTGTTAGACGTAAAGCGAGATGTTGATGTGTTCCTTGCTTCTGACCTCATTGTTAGACGTAAAGCAAGATGATTCCTCGCTTCTGACCTAGTTGTTAGATGTAAAGCGAGATGATGATGTATTCCTTGCTTCTGACCTAGTTGTTAGATTTAAAGCAAGATAATTTGCTTTGGACCTCGTTGTTAGACGTAAAGAAAGATGTGACTGACACTGAGCTACCATCTTAACCGTTGTGACATTGAGCCAGTGTAGTATTGTGATGTGCTAGCCTAGTGATGTGATGAGGTATCATTTTTACTGATACATTTTGATGCAGATGATGATGGTATTCTTTCGAGAATGATGATGCTGTCGATGAAGAAAACTTCCGATGAATTGTAAATATGCTAGCCAATGTTTCAAGATGATATTGACGATACTGTCCTCCTGATGCCACTAATGATGCAGACCTCTCTTGCCTGATACTGTTGAAGAAGACCCTTCTTGTTAAGGGGGAGTGTTGAAATAATGTAACTGCGAAGAGTATTCTTATTCTTATTGTTATTTTATTCATTGGATTAATCCCCATTGTGGATTAAACATGTTGGTAATTGTATTAGGACCAAATCCCCTTTTGCGGATTGTCATCGGACAATTGTAATAGGTAGAATAAGAAGTCAGCCCCAACAGTTATTATTGAGACCCAGAATTAAATTAAAGGTGGGTTTACCCACCCAGAGTGAGAGGTCGGCCCTGCCAATGAAACCCTTTCAGACGTGCCAGTCTTGTATATATAGGGAGGCTAGCGCCTCACTTTAACACACAACTCACTTGCTCATTTTCTTATGAGGCAAGCTGCAATTACTGGTTGGAGAGAGGAGAAGAAGAGTGGCACATCTTTTGGAGAGGACTATCTGTATTGGTTTGAGTTATCTCTTGAACATTGTATTGGCAATTTATGATAAGGAAGTTTTTGCTGGGTTTTCTTCCCCTAGAGGGTTTCCCAGGATAAATGTTGTGTCTCTTGTGAATGTGTATTTCTCAGTGATCTTGTTCTTATGATGCTCTGATCTATTGAAATGCAAAGAAATATAATAATGGCATAAACATTAACATCCACAGGAGGACCTAAAGCTCACAACTTCACCCTTAACCTTGAAAACAAACAAAAAATATAAAGAAACAAAAATATTCTTTAACCTTGAACCTTGAACCTATTCAAAACACAGTCAACATAAGCCCTAGAGAACTTAGGAAGACCTGAGAAGCCAATAGCTTCCTAACAGGAAAGATAAATCTTTTGAAAAACTCTTCCATACCACATAGACGCGTGATGTGAACGTCCAACCTACATATGTATGCGAGCTGTGTATAATGCAAAACACATATGTAAAGGTGCTGTATAGATAACATGGTGCGTACACCTCTGCAATTTTTCAAAAAAGAAAAAGTTTGGACATACAACTTGGGAAAGGGAAGTGGGTAGGCACCTTGCAGGTGACCAGAGACCCAACATAACTCAGAACACTCAAAAAACTAAAAAAGAAACTAAAAATAAAATCGAACCAAGATCTCCCACTAAGACCCTAGAGAGACTCCCCAATGGAGTCACCAATTCTGGTATGGGGAAAATCCCCCCTAAACTGGGTCTAAGGAATAGGAAAAGAGATAACTCCCTTAAAATACTGACTTATCTCTAATCTACCCCAAAACAATCTAAACTAAGTGATAAGAGAGGGGGAAGAGAAGGTTAATAAGAGCACCTTGAATCCTTACGGTTGATGTAGACCTCTTCCACTTGTTGTTTCCTCTTAGATCACATATATCCTCCCAAAGTTGACTTGCAACAGACTAAGAACACAATACAACATCATATACAATCTCTAGTAATCACTTAAAATCCTAAATATAGATGTAAATGATCAAATAGATAAGAACATGTACACAAAGTTTTGGGACAAAGATAATCTCTTTTATTCATAAACAAGTTAAAAGGTTACAACCTTTGCTTGCGGACATTGCTCTATGAACCAAGTCCAAGATCCTATGTCATGAATCCAAGTGCACCAATCCCACATATAATTCTCACAACCAACATGTGAAAAAGGAAGGGTTGCATAGGGAGAATGGATGGAAGGGAAAGCTGAGAAAAAAACTCAGAGCAAGATGCAAAACTTGGGCAATGAGAGGGAAAGGATTTTGGTAGAGTTTTCTTATTATCTTCTTCATATATTCAAATGATTCCCCTAGACCTCTTTTTATATGATAAAAAGATGTTTATTCGGTTGGGGAAAGGGCTACAAGGGGTAAAATGGTTAGGAAACCCTCCATAGCCCATAAACTTTGCCGAAATACACGCAATTGTATATTTTTTGCATTTTTTGGGAGTAAACGCAGGCTAATTAGCATGCAACACATGTACGTACACGGGCGGACTAGAATGCAACACGCGTATGACCTTGGGGTGATAGTGCAACATGACATGTACATTATCCAAAAAGTTATTTTTTTAAAGGAAACCTCAGCAGTATGATTTGGCAAAGGATGCAAATGGATGGGCTAATGTCTTGGATGCATGGATGTGTCATTTTGGACTATAACACTTGGGTCAACCCTGATAAATGAATGGTACATTCCTTGGGTTAGCCCTAATAAATGAATGATAAATTCCTTGGGTTCGGTAGGTTAAAAGGAAGAGAGTTGGTGGAAATCGGGATAGCTGCAGAAGAATGCATCGGGTCAGGGTGCCTTTGTATCTATTCTTTGGGGCTAGAGCACCTATGTATTTATGATTTTTGGGGGTTAGAGAGCTTATGTATTTGTGGTATTGAGGTCAGAGTGCCTACGTAATTTTTTTTACGCTGGAATGCCTATGGAATTTTGGGCTAAAGAACCTATATGTTGATTAATGGTCGGGGAGCCAGAATTTTAAAGTAAAATTACACATGTAGGGTGTTGTGCACCGAGGAAAGTGAAAAAATAAGGGGGAGGGAATGTAACATCCTTGGTTTTAATCCCCATGAATTATAATTTAATTTTATAAATGTGAATTAGGCTGGTGAGCCGATGTGTTGGGGAAAAGAGCATGTATTGATTTAATGTGGCCAGGGGATGAATTACATATTATGTGCATTGAATAATTAATGAAAGTACTAATCATTGGCTGTGATATGACAGAGGTGAAGAACAACGAGGGAATATGATTCCACAAGAGAGAGGGGTTCAAGGGGTAATTATTCATGGGTATTAATCCAACCCACATTCCTGAAATTATTATCATTGTGTATATCCTTCTAATTGTTGTTGAGTGTTCCCAAAGCCAATCATTAAAGTCATGTAAGAGGGTGGTTGTGAGTGGTCACATCCCACAATTATTGGAGAGCATGGGCATGAGTAAAATAAGCTTTGGTAAGAGTGTAAGTCAATTCAAGCAAGCAAGCAAGAGAGAAAATTTGTATGGCTAAGGGGCATGTTTTTATACAATCACATTTTTGCATAGAGAGCAATTTTTGCATGCAGATTTTGGGGCAGAAAAGAGAGATATTAGGGTTATAAAGAGAACCAAGTATGGTATACTAAAATTTATTCATTGTATGTATATGTTATATTCTGAGGAAGAGGCATGTGTGCATTTAAATGGGGTTGTAATCCTGTAGTGAAATTTCTTGTTGAGGAAATGTCTCAAGAGCCTTGTGAATGTTGTTGTGAGAACTCCTTGGAAAGCTGAGAGTTCCTGAAATTTTCCAACTAAGAGATTCCTATCCAACCAAGTGCACTAGGGGCCCTAATATATGAATAGTATATCCCAAGGGACTGTGAGTGGTGAAGGGGGTACATTCCCTAGGTAGTGTGGGTTGTGGGGGAAAAGAGAGAGCTGGAGGATTGGAGCTGATGTGGGAGTAGAACCTAGGTTTGGGGATTCTATGTGTGGAGAGTGTAAAGTCATAGGGTTGTATCTCCTTGTGCACTCATAGCCTCAGCTCAGGGGTGGCCTATTGTTGAGAGAAAATGAACAACAACGCCTATGGCTGGGAGGTTCATCCTTCGTATGCATCCAGTTGGTTAATTATTAACATACAAGTGTTTATGTTCTATTATTATGTTATTCCATTGTGTAAATGGTTTATATGAATTTTGTTTGTTTTTTGTTTGCTTCAACAATTGCATTCATGTTTAATATATACTATCAGATGCATTTAGAACCATGGTATCGATCAAATGGTCTAATTTGTGTGTGATTTGTAGCTGATAAGATACATCAAATTAATTAGTAGTAAATATTAATGATTTAATGTGGATACTACATGTAATGATGCTCAGCTGGAGGTTGGGTATGTTACAACAATGGTACTATTTGTTAAGTCCATGGTTTCAAACAACTTGTAATTTTAACTCCCCCCCCGGTGCCAAAAAATTAGGAGAAGAAGGGTTCTACAATTAGCATGAATTTTTTATTTTGGGATTGTTTTTAAGGTTTTTGTTACCCACATTATAGGTTATGGTTGCAAAGAGTTGTAATTTTAACTACAAAAAAGAAAAAGGTGCCACTAGCAAACACCACTTTTTTATTCAAGGGTTGATTCTAGGGTTTTTTATGCAAAAATATGGGTTTTTAGGAATAGATTTATCATTTTGAAGTAACATTTCTCATTAGGTCGGTAACTGTGTTCCACCCTAAGAATCATCATTTATGCCATCTTTTCCTCGTTTACACCTACCCCAAGAATGGTAATTTCGATCACTAATGGTGATTTTAGTGGATAACAATGATTTTGGAAAGTTCAATCACTAATTGTTAATAGTGATTTCCCTTACTAATGATGATGTTTTTGGATAACAATGATTTTGATTGCCAAATGAATGGTGATTTAAATTTAAAAAATTCAAGGACACACAGTACCCGATTTTGTGAGAGAAGACAATTCTAACATTTGCAAACTATCTTAAACCTAGATATTGTTTATTAAAGTAACTTGCAGAAAAAATAGATATGAGGTTAATATGGATCAATGTTGGTTAAACCCCCACAATAATGGTCGACTACCCAACAATCCCAACTTAGAGCCATTTTAGGGCTCTAAGTTACATTGTGGCTTTATAGATCTAGTCTAGAATAGTTGAATACCAATTGACCTCATCATGAAAGTACTAGGCTAGGCCTTGTGTTGGCATGCATTGGACATTTTCCACTTCTTTATTGAAATCTTTATTGAGCTGTGATTGGGTCTTTGACTTTGTCTATACTTCAAGCACTTCTTCTTGTTGTCTTTGTAGATGAATTTCCCTGAACATTGTTGCATTGACTCTATAAATTACATTATGCACATCTCCATAGAAGTTATTTTTGCATAGTCTTCAACAAGAAAAATATCTCCCATCAAAGGTTTTAGAAATGATCTCTTGACATGCTATTGGAATTTAGTTTCTCTATATTCTCAAACGAGTACACATGATCATTAACAATAACACAAACTTCTTAGCTATATGGAACAACTTTAACATTTTCTATGGGACATTTAGCCTCCAATCAACAAGATTACTCCATATTTTAACTTTTCTCATTGCAATTTTTCATGGCATTACACATTATAGACATTTCCATCCTCAACAAGATTACTCCATATTTTAACTTTTCTCATTGCAATTTCTCATGTCATTACACATCATAGACATTTCCATCAACACGATTACTCTAGATTTTAACTTTTATCATTGCAATCTCTCATCTCATTACACATCATAGACATTTCCATCCTCACCTTCTGAAGCATTTCCTTAGTGAATTTCTCCATATTGAACTTGGATTTTTACTTAGGCATTGAGAGTCTCCTAATTCCCCGCTTTGTCTTCACAATGTGAGACACAAGCTCACATTCATAATTGTTTATTTTTTTAATTTTTATGTTATTTGAATTTTTTTTTGAGTTCTCATTTAAGGAATTCATTTTCTTGAGGTTATTATTTTGATCCTTAAGAATGTGCTTTCATTGCATATTGCTAAATTATACTACTTAAAGTGGCTGCCAAGATTTTAGTCTTGGCCCTCTCTACTTTCAATCCTTTTGAGTGGTCATAGTCCTCCAAGGGTATATGGAAGTGGATTTTGTCTTTGCATTTTGCATGAATGCATGCTCCATTATGTCAATATTTTTGTGGCATACCAACAAAATCCTCACCTTATAGCATTTCTTTGATTTTTTTTATCTCTTCAACTAACTTTGATTCTTCTACAACTAGATCCATGGTTGTATGCCTCTCTTTTGGGAATGGGAATATTACAGGATTGATTGTGAATCATCTAGAATGGATTGGAAAAAGCTTCTCATAAGGAACAACTTGGATCTGTTACTTCTTAGTCATTTTCAAGTCAAAAATAGGTTTCACTTGCTTATTCTTTGTCCTAGTTTTCCTAGAATTTCTACTATATTGCTTACATGAAGTTGAAGACTAAGGTTGTTATACCTCTTCTTTGTTTGAGGAATGTTCCACATTGATTGAGTTATAATTCTCTTTATCTTTCTCATATCTCTTCTTCTTTTCTTTTTGCAAAAGAGGAGAAATATTCTCTTTCCATACTTGTATTCATCAATGAGACTGTTATCCCCTTTTGGCCTTCCACTAGAAATTAATTTTTGTTATTGAACGTCTCGTGCACTAGATATAAATAAATTTCATTCAATATAAAAATAATCTAGAGTGGAAATAGTTGAAGACTATAATACCTCAAACATTGATGGCAGAGAACGAAAAGTAAATAATTGGTTTGATTTGCATTACTTATGGTGTTTCCTAATTTGTATTATTTGTGTTGTTCTCTTGACATAATGGTAGATAATAATATAAATCACTTAAGTGGCATAGTAACAAGAATACAATATGTTTAGTAATATGCTTGGAAGTAATGCTTGAAGCATTATGCGAATTATTAAACTAGGGTATTATAGTGATTATCAAATTTTTCTACGTTGAAATATATTAAAGTCTTGTAAACATTGGGTTTATTATGTCCTTAAAAAAATAATAAATTAAAGATGTTGGGCAAGAAAAATTTTACAAATCAATTTACTATGTTAAACATTTTCAAGTCTAAAACCCACTTAAAGAATAATTTTGTAGAGTTGTAGGTTTCCCATCCCTATTGGAGCCTCACTAGTTATTGGTAATATCTTCTTGCATCTAGAATATGGAAGGAGAACGACATTTAAACATGGATGCATTGAAACCTAGGGGTAGGCTAGCCTCCAAAAATGTCTAGTTTAGAAAAGGGCCAAGGTGCATGTAGAGTAGGGAGTGATTTAAACCTAAGGGAACGAGGTCCATTCCAATGGGAATAACATATAGCTTCTTAACATGTGAACCAAAATCCATAAGATGGATTATTAAAGAAATCAAAGTGTTGAATATAAAGACATAGTCATGATTGAAATCAAAGAAGAGGGGAAATAGGAAAAGGAGTTCGACCTAGCCTCTTAGGAAGAAGATATTGGCATGAATCTTGATTGGGGAGACTTGAAGAAAGATGAATATATGGACACTAAGGAGGTTGTAATAGAGATTGTGTATGTTCTCAATGAAGATATCATGTTTGGTATGAGGTCACCTCTTATGACTAATCACTCTTTGGATAAAAGTGAAATAACTCATGCCATTAACTAGACACATATTTTCATGGGCTCTCACTCTCATTCTCATAATTCAAGGCAGCAAGTGATGTAAAGAAATAACAAAAGGAAGGATGACAACATTAGAAGAAATGTTTTGAGACTAGGAGAGGTTATTAAGGGGGTAAATGATGTCCCATAGGGTAAATCCTACAAGGACGTTTCAACACAAGTTGTTTTCTCTTTCGATGTCATGTCAACCAATAACACTTTTTTGGTTCTTGATGACTATGGCATCCTACACTAATGAATTTGAAACTTTTGGCATGGAAAGTTTTGGGGTTGGCCCTTTGCAACAAAAAATGGTTAAGAATTTTTGGTGTAAGCATAAGTTGGATGTTTTTATCACAATTGATTATATTAGGGTCTTCTCATGAAAGCTAAGTTGTCTAAGACAATTTCATATATTCTTTGCAAATTTTCTAGGAAACAAGAAATAATAAAGCACATTTTTTGGGACTGTAAAGATGCGAGGATGGGATTGGACATGGTGAAAACGAGATTTCATCATAGTTTTTTCATGAATTTACATTAGAGAGTTTCCATCCTTGGCGATTGTGAAATTTTGATTCAAATGCATCTTTTAGTAGTCTTCTACTATGCCATGATGTTTTGTAGTTGTCCTTAATGAATCCTTTGTTGTTTTTTGAAGGATGCAACTCACTTGTAACGATGAGTTGAGAAGGATTCCTTGATGTATTTTTCATATTTTTGTATGATGATATATGTTGCATTTCCAAAAAATAATGAATATACATCGAAATTACTATATTTTAAAAAAAAATCATTGTTGGTAAGATTCCCACCAAATACTACCTAGGTGCATATCTTTCATTTCAAAGGTGTATATTTTTTGTTATACAAAGAAAAAAAACATGAAACTTATATTTCCTTTTGGTTATAAATTTTTCTTAATTTTTAACCTCACAAAAGGGTCCCATACAAAGATAAAAGTCCACAAGCCCAAGATTCTTCTATAATCATATTTACATCATGCTTATAATGAGTATATCAACTAAATTCTCAAGAAGTTCATGAGAAAACAAAAATATGTGTTTCCATATGATAAATATTAGTCTTCTCAAGTGATCATCGAGTAGAACAAAATTTAGGTCCTTTAATGTGTGGTTGAGTATGATGCGCATGGGGTACTCACACCAAAAAATAATGGATGGGATTTCAGATCATTATGCTCCATATGTTCTTGATGAGATGCCCCAAATAGTTTTTTGCACGTGTTATAAATCCTCCATTGTGCATCTACAAACCAAAAATTGATAATCTGTGGCTACATATAAGTAAGAATTTACACAATTTACTTGAAAGCATTTACACAATTTACTTGAAAGCATTTAGCATTGGAAAATTATTATTGGATAAAGGTATCCCCTTCGATTGTGATATCAAGTATTTTATACCTCTCTTTATTTTGCTCACCTTCACTGCTACATAGAATGTAAGTGATTTAAAAATATAGGTAGAGTACCTATGATCACATTTAGAGGGGATACCTCCACCCAATTTTTCAAAAGGGTTTATTTAGATATATTGCTTGCAAAAATATTCATAGAACATTGAAAAAAAGTTTACACTAGTCTTATATTTAAATTAAATAGAAATATATTCTTGGAAGCTAGTGAATTTAAGTCTAAAAAATAGACCTCTCCTTGTTGACTATTACATCAAGAGGGCCAGCCATAGCATGCAGTTCCTTTCTAACATAGGAAGTGAAAAATAGTCCATCATATTCATTTCACTTCTAAATTTGAGGAGTAGGATCCTCCCTAGACTTAAAACAAGGCTTTGGATGGAAGGATCATCCTCATAACTTCTGCACCCATGAATATTATGAAGCCAATACATATCTCTAACTCAAATCCCCTCTTTTCTTGATGAATTGGAAGTGGATATCATGGAAACCTACCACATCTCATGGAAATGTAACTCAATGAATGTTGGATAGAAAAGCTTTCTTTGCCAATTTGTGACCAAAAGAATAAGTGATCAAAATAAAGTAGTATTCCATGTCTAAGGGAGACTTAAAACATATAAGAGATGAAATTGAGCATACCTTTTGTGGGTGTGATGGAAAATTTCCAAGAAATTTGCATTATAGTGACTTCCTATGCTCCTAAATTTGTGCAAAGTTGAAAGATAGGTTGTGGAGGGTCAATGTATTCAATAACCTAATCCAATTATGTTGCAAGACATTTAACTTCTACCATTTGGAAATATAGAAACAAAGTTTTTTTTATCAATTTCAATCCTAGTTATGGACAAGCTTGGAAGAAAGTGGGTGACAAGGTTGCAACTAGTATTAAGCACAAGACCCTATCAAAGAAATTGATTTAGTGCCTTGACCCCTCATACCCAAGGGGGTTCCTTCTATCAATATCTTCACCAAGACAATCAAACCTCTTGAAAACAAATTATGAACGAGCCCGAAGGTAATTTAATAGTAAGATTTTGGTTTGATGAGACATGTAATTCAAAATTGCTCACTTAATCTAAGTCTTCTTAATTGATCAATTAATTCTAATTAGTTTAAGATCATATTTTAAAAGGTTTCAGTGCCCATTTTATAGTTTTGATTTCATTGTAACACAACTTACCAACAATAATAAATATATCTTCACATAAAGACTTCATTAAAAATTGTGAAAAAAGGGTTTTTGGTCTAATTGGGAATTATCATATTCAAGAATTAATTGTCATCATTTATTATTGAAAATAAAAAATATGGATCAATAAAGACATGTCATAAACCCTTATGTCCACATCTCAAAATAATATATCCATTTCCATTACTTCTAGTAATACAACTTGGATGGTGCTCCATGGATGTTTCCCCCTTTGAGGGTTTTACCACTTAAATCTTGTTGTCTCTATATTTTATTTGTGTGAGTTATTTCTTTGTGGTTTCCACTGAGTGCTTGGTTTCCCACCATGATTATACTATCATCCACCTCTAACAAGGGATGAAGCTTGACAATTCGAGCCTATTTTGCCTCATCAAAAGGATTAGACCACACTAGTTAAGAGAGTTACTCTAGATCATGTTTCATGGCCTTGTGTCGCTTCCTACAAATAATAACAATATATCATACACACCGTCTTAGATATACAATAATTAATGCTATTACATCCTTTGACCAAGCAATCTAGTCTCCCTCCCCCCTTGGTCAAGGAAGAAGATTCTAGATTGTCTTAATACATTTAATAAAACTCTAGGTTTACAAATGAGAAACCTAGAATGAAGCTAGTTTTATGCATCCTAATATTGTTGTTTCCCTAAGATAATGAAAAATAATAATTCAGTGATTTGAAGTAATGGCCTCCCCATGTTCTCATACAATACTACCTCTATTTTAGTGAAAATAAAAGGAATTGGACCAAGGGAAGTAGATGTCTGAGTAGTCCCCTTACCTAAACTTGTTTGGGGTATATAACCTGGGTTTGGATTTGAGATCAATCCATGCATATTTCTAAAGTTGCAAAGTTTAAATTGGCAGCATGCCTTCTTTATATTCATGGGGCTCAACCATGTTAAGTCACCACGTACCAACGAGGGAGCCTCTAACATCTTGTCTTCCATTGATCTCCAAAAGGTTTCATTTTCCTCCATATCATTTGATGGGTAGATTCTATCTAGCCCTGACATATGACCATCCAGATTCAACAACATGCATACCATTAGTTGCAAATATTTTGTCCCCCAATATATGAAAACCAAAAAATATGTGGGGGAATCAAAGTCGCCACACCCCCATTCCTCCAACATGGGTAGTTGAGAAGTAAATGAAATACAACCAAATAACATTTAAATCAATCTTAAGAAATAAATAAATTAATTAACTTCATGTAAGAAAACACATCTAAATCTTTACACAGAGTCCTAGTCCCATCCCACATGATTCTACTTTCATTGAGAACTAGTAGAAACGAAGTCTGTATCGTCACCATCAAAATTATATTCCAACCCAACCAAGACATCATGAGAATTTGACATCATTGGAGGCTCAATCATGACATTGTGCAACTGATCTTCCAATGTTTGAACTTTAGGTTTCTTCTGTGCATCATTTGGTGTTGAGGCTACTGAAGGATTTAAAAGGAGAAGTGAGAAGCATTCCCTCCTACTTCCCCTTGAGATAAATACCCATTAAAGGGATGCCTTACCTTCTTCCTTGTGGTTGAGGCCAAAGGCTTGTTTTTCGATGACACTCTTGCATAGGTTGACCTACTAGGTGGACACTTTGGAACACCAACCAATTTCATGTTCTAGGATTTCTTACTAACAAATTGGGTTCAAACTCCTTCAACATAATTATTGACTTGGGACACATTCCTAAGCATGATCCTAAATATCCTAAGTGATAGGTACAACTAAGGGGTATCACTAAACCATCGACTGACAATCATAGATTTTTTTATCTAGACTCTAACACCTAAATAAGATATTGGGCAGGTTTGTATCTCATAGGTTTTTTCATAATTTTATCCCCTACTTGAATGAGGATAGAATCCTTTAAATCCTTACATAGGTTGACTCTCACATAAATATTTTCTAGGATTTGGGATTGAAAAAGCTTAGGAATTCATGAAAAATAAGCCCTCTAATTGGCATAAAGATACTCTTTATGAAATACCAAAAATGCATGGGAAATATGAGGAACTCAATCAACATAGAACAAGATAAATAGGTAATGTGGTAAATAGAAAAGCCATTAACCCAGGGAAATAAAAAAATCAAGGTTCTTTTACTAACCCACAACCCATGAGAAACAATGGAAATGATGTTCCTTCTCAATGAAGGAGAAAAGGAAGATGACTTTTTCAACCTATGGGTGTTAATGTAATCCCATCCACGAGGTTATAAGAATGTTTTCACCCAATCCTTAATCACGTCTTTTAGTGGCTCACGACCAACAAAATATCCAAGAATTGAAAATTTCTATACAAATTGAAAATACAATCATTTTCAATGACAATTATATATATTATATTTTCCTCAAGGATTTTGTTAATACCTTTTGATAAACTTTCAAAATGAATGTTTGAGGAGCTTTAGGCATTACCGTAGCACTTATTATGACCAAACATTAATATTTCTCCAACATCTCCAATAGTTAACAAATCAACATATTCATGTTGGGGCATGGGGATGGCCATAAAAGGAACCCAAAGGCCTTATGGTAGGGTCAACGATCCTATTAGGGAAAAATAAGAAGGTGGGATAAGTAGTAATGGTGATAAAAGCATTATTAAATGACATGCAACGAATCATTAAACCCTAATGTTCCAAGGGTGCAAGCTTTGATTTTATTAAATAATTAGAAATGCTTCTAGTGAATTTCCTTCATAACAAGTTGCAGGATAAGACTTGGGTATTTAGAAATTTTGATCATATGGAGAACCTCCCCCAAATTAGTTGCACTATCAAGAATAATTTTACCTAGAACAAACCCAACTTGACTTTCCCAAATGAGGTCAAACATAAAAGGATTTAGTTGGTTGGCCAAAACTTTTGCAATGATTTTGTAGCTAGCCTTACAAAGAGAAATTGGTCTCCATTTATTACGATCATCTAAAGTGTTCGCTAAATAGGGTATTTCCACATAGGCCGAACACCTTAAGAAATTGCTCACATGAATATATCAAAGATCAATACACTAGTACATTACGTGGTTAAAGCCCTCAAAAAAGGAAAGAGTCCACGACCCCAACCAACACATGTACTTGAGGAAATATATTAATGCAAAAGGAAAATGATTTAAATATGAGTTTCTAACAATCAATAATCAGAAAATGACCCTCCATGCTCTTTAAATAGAGATCATGGACCAATCTGGTGTTAATCTATGAATCAATATAGTCGTTAGTATCAAGGAGAATATAAACTATCAGGTCACTTTATGTTTAGAACATATCATGACAATTAGATTCGATAACTACAAAAGCATACTAATGCATACAAAGGAATTATTTTTTACTTAAAGACACATTAGACCAAGTTGATCTTAATTAACTCCTAACAGTCTAAATATCCTAACATCCCCCCTTAAGAACAACTTGGGATAGGATTGAAGGATTTACAAAGGTGACATAGTAGGAGAAGGAAGAAAGCATTAGGTCCTATCCCCCCTTAATGAAAAATTCCTAAACACATAACATAAATTGAAGTTTGGAAAAATTCACTTCTATAAGAGACTTTGTGAAAATGTATTCAAATTGATCATTTATTGTAACATCCCCACTATAATCCCCAGTTTAATTAATGCATGATGTAGATATGAAACATGGCTATGGCCAAGTGATGCAATATGCGAATTGTGTTTCTATTTTTAAATAAATAAAATGTGATGCCAGTTGTTGGGGGACATGGAGAGATATGGGGGTTGAGTTTTCCATAAGAGAGAGGGGTCCAAGGGGGAAATTATTTATGGGTATTAATCCAAAACCAGATTTATGTATTTTATTATCATTGGAGACAACCTTCTGATTTTTTCCCCTTGAATGTATGAGAGCCTGATCATTAAACTCATGTAATACGGTGGGTGTAAAAATCCATATCCCATAGTTATTGGGGGATGGGGCTGAAGTACAATCAACATTGGGCAGAGTGAGAAGTCAACTGGCTTGGGGGAAAAAGGAAAATTTGTATGTCCAAAGAGGGTAGATTTTACATGAATGTCTTTACATGAACAACAAGTAAAGAATAAGGAAGAAGAACATTGGAGATGGAACAAGAAGGCTGGGAAAATTATGGAGCATTTTTGGAGCTAAAGGATAAAGTAGCAAGTTGTCATGCCCGTAGAAGAACCATGTTTTCAGGATTGAAGAGTGGACTCTTGTGTGAGTTGCATTGTAACAACAAGTGATTGTTGTTTTTTTACTGGTAGTTTTCCTAGCAATGAGTTTCCCTTGAGTTCCCAATAGTGATATTCCTGGTTACATGTGCTAGAGAGACCCTAATAAATGAATGGGACACCCGATGGAATGATAGAAGTGAAGGGTAGATTCCTTGGGTTGGGCAGGTCAAGAGGAAGAGAGTTAGTGGAAAATCGAGATAGTTGTGGGAGAATACCAGTGGGTTGTGGGAAATATGATTTATGAGTGGACTGTGAGAGACACCCTTTCTTGTGGATTCCTAGTCCCAGCTCGAGGGTGACTTGCTATTGAGATTTGGAACAACAAGTCTATAGTTGGGTGGAATTCCCATCCCAAGGAGGTGGTTGCACATTGTTTTTAAAAAGATAAGTCTTTACGATGAATCTGAGTTATATTATGATGTTTATTGTTATGTATTAAATTTGTGTTTCGAATGAATTCTATGTTGTTGTAATGAGTTAATTAGTTACATTCAATTTTAATTTGACATGTTGTAGATGCATTAATTTATTGGTATCAGAAAAATTAATCCGTGTATAATTCGTAGTTGGTAAGCTATAGGAATTTGGTTAACAAGAAAATTTCAAATTTATGTGTATTTCACGTAGTAATGTTCCTCAGTTAAGCTAGGGGACATTACATCTACAAGGAAAAATAGCACTTTGAGAACACGATCCTAAATAATATTTTTGATGAAGTGCATGTGTAGCTCAATGTGTTGCATTGATGTTGAACTGGATATTTTGCAAGCTTGATGGCACTTTGATTGTCACACAAGAGTGTGGGCAGATGCTACTATTGGAATCCAAACTTTGAAAGGATCTATTAAATACAAAAGGCTTCTTGACTTGCATTTACTATTTCTCGATACTTTGCTTTTGCTAAAGAAAGAGAAAGTCAGCTTGATGCTTCTTACAAGCCTAAGTGATAGGTCTGAAACCAAGACTGAAAACATAACATGTAGTAGATTTTTTATCATCAGGGTCACCAACCCAATCAAAATTAGTAAAACCAACAAACAAAGGAGTCCCCTTAAACTTTGATGTATCCCAAACTAAATTGTACCCTAGATATACCAAGCATCATTTTCATTGTTTTCCAATGGCTCTCATGATGTGTTTTCATATACCAGGAAACAAGACCAACAACAAATAAAATATCAATACATGTATGAGTCAAATATAAAATTCTACTAACTAAATGACAGTACAAAGTGGCATCTACTTCATGTGTAGTACATGTGGCAACAAGTTTAACTTCATACTATAAGGGATATGGGGATGGTTTATAATATTCCATGTGAATGTGATGAATAAGGTCACATGCATACTTAGATTGGGAAAGGAGAATTCCTTCCTTGGTTTGTAATACTTGTAATACTTGGAGGCCAAGGAAATAATGTAAATATCCTAAGTCTGCCATTTCAAATTTCTTCTTAATGTTAGATTTCACATGGTTTATAAATTTGGGTTCACTACTAGTGAGAATAAGGTCATCAACATAAAGAAAACATATTATAAGATGGTTACCTACTTTCTTGGTATAGACATTGTGTTCATATTGACATCTAGAAAAACTAGTGTCAATAAGAAAGTTATCTGTTTTAGCATGCCAAACATGAGGAGCTTGCTTAAGACCATAGAGAAATTTTTATTAAGGTGAAAAACAAGGTTGGAGTCATTCTAAACATAGAAAATATATTATTGCATGTAAACTTATTTTTACAAATCCCCATGCAAAAGGGAATATTTAACATCCATTTGATGGGCCTCCCATTTATGTGAAGTGGTGACGCAGACCTCCCTAACCCTCGGGCTGAAGTACACTCACAGGATCGTTCTTTGTTTCCTTCGAACCGGATCGACTCTTTCGATTCCCTACTGGAATCTCCTTCCAATCGATCCATAGGTACTTCGGAATCTCCCCTGTGTGAACAACACTAGGCGCAAGCTCCTTCCTCCCCAAGCAACCACAGTGCTATGACCAAGGCCTGATTCCAAAGGCACTTGTCGCAACTCGCAATCTCGCGAGTTCGCGAGTCGAAACTCCTGACTCTTTCTTCCCAAATTCACGATACCCAAAATGACGATATGGGTATGGCTCCCTTATGTCATCACCCTCCGCACGTGACCGCCAACTAGGCTTATCACTAGCACCCCTCACTACTCGCCACTTCGCGAGTTGTAGCGTCGAGCTCACGTGCTCTTATCTCGCGAATTCCCGAGACGTGAGAAGTCAACTGAGTGTTGACTCCTTCCACTATATGACGCATGTCCGCCTTTCTATCAAACGGGCCCACAACATGGTTCTGTCACGTGTCCCTCGTGCTCAACTTCCCACTTCATGAATTCACACCCCAAGCGATGCCTCCTTTGTATCCCGACACCCGAAGTGCCGAGATCCCAAACTCCTTGCTGCTCTCTGTCACAACTCGCGACTTCAGAATTTTTGGGACAAAAGTCTCGACTTCTTATCCTCAGATATGCTAAAATGCTGAATTCTGACACGTTTCCTAGTGTTGGCCCACAACGAAACTTCCCGCCTTTTCAGAATTTTGGACTTTGCGATTTCGCGAATCCTGATGCTAAAATTTTGGTTCTTCAACCCACGAAACCCTGAAATGGTCAACAAAGGTTTGACCTTCGTGTCAACAAGTATGCCACCTGTCCACTCTCCACTGTCCACGATCTTTAAATCTTTTCACCCCTTCAGGACTTCGCACTTCATGATTTCGCGAATCTCGTTGCAAGGCTTTCGGTTCTCCAACTCGTGAAACCCCAAAATGAGATTACATGAATGATCCAACGACCCCTGTTGACTTGGATCCCATGGTCCGATTTCTCCCGAGCTTGCACTTGAAGAATGCTTTCCGTAACTCCCCTGCTCCTCTGCAAGATCTGACGGCCCTCGGGACTTTGCGAATTCTCCATGGAGAATTCCAACCGTCCAATTCCTCCTTGAGGACTCCTGCGAAATGGAACAGGTATTCTTTAACGAAACTTGTCCACCTGCAAACAACGTCGCTGCGCCTTCTTCCAACACTTCAAGGCACTAGCCCTCTTTAGCTTCTCTTCGACAACTTTGAAGACTCTATCCCTCCTGAGCTTTCTCCACAACCTGAGTCTTCAAGAAGACTCCTACACGCACTCCTTGCGGCAACCCTTCAATACTTCCAAGTATTGAATTCTTTGACTCTGTGCACTTCCATGTGACAACAATCTTTCAACAATTCCCTCAGGTTGCAACCCCTGAGACTCTACTTGGCCCGCACACACTTTGCATGGTTCTTGTACTCAACTTGCACTTCTGCAAGAATGAGAACAATGTTATCCTTCCCGAGCTTTCAGAGATTGAAACTCTAAACGTGTCAACACACTCCTTGTAGGAAAACTCTTGCTCAGATAGAGAAACAATTGAAACTCATTCCTTAATCTCTCAAACTTCGAATGCTTAACACGAAATCATACATACATGGCATAAAAGAAAATGTATAATAGAAAGAGTAAAACAATCATGAGCATAACATTCAATCATGCATACACAGAAAGTATTTGAACACAATGAGTCTGAATCAAAGCTTCATATATTAATCTCAGAACTTCTGCACATGGGTTCTTCTACACAGCTCTCTGCTTCTTCTTCTCTATGCTCTATTCTCTTCTCATAATAATGTTACAACTATACAATGAGGGTGTCTATATCCCGTTTCCCTCCTCACTCTAAATTATCAAATCTAGAACATTAAAGCCACCTACCTACATTTATTAACATAAATGCCTCTTAATCCTTCAGACGAGAGAGGGACGCTCAAGGTCTGATTACAATCACAAGTACACCCTTTCTTAACTACTTCATTTATGTTTGGCGCATCCTACTTCAAAACAATTTAAACACCTTTGAACATGTGCCAAAAATGCATTGGCACTACTCGCGCTCGCTTGCTGTTGATGATGCTCCTGCATCATACTCCCTCGCTTGAAAATTTTCATGGGCTCCTGTCCATGAGCTCTTGCACAGTTTGTCCATGCTTCTGGATTTCAGCTTCATTTTCCCAGCTGGCGTATTCAACTGGATGTCCCTTCCACTTGACCAAGTATTCAAAATATTCCCTTCTTCTGGTCCTTTTGTTAATTATTTTGTCCAATATGCTTTCCATCTGTGGTTTCTCTACAACTGGCATCTGTTTTGTCCACTGAACCTCTGGTTGTTCACTGTCTGCTCCAACTTTGTAAGGGTACAAATCTGAGACATTGAATATCGGAGAAATTCCGTTCCCCTTGGGTAATTCGATCTCATAAGCATTTGTCCCAAATTTCCTTATGATCCGGCACGGTCCAATTTTCTTCATTTTCAAGTTATTATATGTCCCCCTTGGGAACCTTTCCTTTCTCAAGTGTGCAAGGATCAAATCACCAACTTCGAACTAAAGTTCTCTCCTGTGTTGGTATTCTCTTCGCTTATACTCTTGGCTCTAGTTTTGTAATCGCTCCTTAACTTGGTTATGAAGCTTCTTCATCGCTTCTGCGAAATCCTCTGCACTAGCACTCCTAGTTGCATTCTGTTCTGAATCCATCAATTTAGAAACTCCTCTTGGCTGCATGCCATAAACTATTTGAAATGGACTCTTCCCTGTGCTTCTGTTGATTGAATCATTATATGAAAATTCCGCCTGTGGTAGAATATTGTCCCACTGACTGTGGTGTTCTGTCACCAAGCTCCTCAGCAAGTTTCCTAAACTTCTGTTCACAAATTCTGTCTGTCCATCCATCTGAGGATGATAAGATGAACTGAACAACAAGTTTGTTCCCAACTTTTTCCATAAGGTTCTCCAGAAATGTCCCACGAACTTGGTGTCTCGATCGAAAACTATGCTCCTTGGCAAGCCGTGAAGTCGAATAACTTCTTTGAAAAATAGATTCGCAATGTGAGTTGCGTCACTGGTTTTCTGACATGGTATGAAGTGTGTCATCTTAGAAAATCTATCCACTACCACAAAGATTGAATCAAACCCTCTTTGTGTTCTCGGCAGCCCCAATATGAAGTCCATGCTGACTGCATCCCATGGCCTCTCAGGTATGGGTAACAGTTGATAAAAGCCTGCATTCTGCCTCTTCCCTTTTGAATGCTGACAAATTCTACATCTGTCCATGAATCTTTTGACGTCTGCTCTCATTCCTGGCCAAAAATATGACTCGTTTAACTTTGAGAACGTCTTGTCATGACTGAAATGCCCGACCAATCCTCCACTGTGTTTCTCCTTCAGCAAATTCTCCCTCATGGAGCATTTTGGAATACAAAGTTGATTACCCTTAAACAATAATCCTTCCTGGATCATGTATTCTGTCCATTGACTTCTGTTCCTGAGAATTGGATTCTCAGCTGCTTCATACGCCTCCTTAAAATCTGGATCATCTCTGTACATGTTCCTAAGGTCATCAAAACCCAAAGTTTTGACTCTGAACTCCTATAATAGCAAACACTTCCTTATCAAAGCATCAACAACTTTGTTAGCAGTTCCATAAATATGCTTAGTTACAAAAGTAAAGTTCTGCATATATTCAACCCATTTAACATGTCTTTGATTCAACTTCTCCTGTTGAGTCACAAATTGCAAAGAATGATTGTCACTGTATAAGATAAACTTCTTAGGGATTAAGTAATGTCTCCATTTCTTCAATGCTTGAATAATAGCATAGAACTCCTTGTCATACGTGGAGTATTTCACTTTCACTTCATTCAGCTTCTCGCTGAAGTATGCTATCGGCCTGTCTTCTTGGTTCAAGACTGCCCCTATTGCAAACCCACTTGCATCACATTTTACTTGAAATGTCTTTTTGAAATCAGGCAACACCAAGATTGGTTGTTCCGTGATTTTCCTTTTTAACAAATTAAAACTTTTCTTAGCCTCTTCTGTCCAGTGAAAAGACTTGTGTCTCTTCTTCACTGTGTCCATCGTCGGTGCACTAATTCCACTGAAATTCCGGATGAATTTTCTTTAGAAACTAGCCAATCCATGAAAACTTCGAACTTCAAAGATACTTTTCGGTGATGGCCAATTCTTAATCACCTCCACTTTATCTGGATCCATCCTCAACTTATCTTCAGAAATAACAAACCCCAAATAAATGAGCTCTGTCTTCATGAATGAGGATTTCTTCATGTTTATCAACAACTTCTCTTGTTGTAGCCTCTTCATCACTATAGCCAAATGTTTCATATGCTCTGCCTCTGTTTTACTGAAAATCAGTATGTCATCAAGATACACAATGACAAATTTTCTGATGAAATCCTTCAGGACTTCATTCATTAATCTCACGAAGGTACTTGGCGCATTTGTTAAGCCAAATGACATAACAAGCCATTCATACAACCCTTCATTAGTATTGAAGGATATCTTCCATTCTTCTCCTTCTCTCATACGAATTTGATGATAACCACTCTTCAAATCAACCTTTGAAAAAAATTTGGCCCCAGTCAAACAATCCATTAGATCATCCATCCTTGGCAATGGAAATCTGTACCTAATGGTTATCTTGTTGATTGCCCTCGAGTTAGTACACATTCTCCAGCCTCTGTCTTTCTTTGGACTGAGCACTTTTAGAACAACACATGGACTCAAGCTTTCTCTAACCAACCCCTTGTCCATTAAGTCCTGTACCTATCTCTTGACCTCTTCATTCTCCCATGACGTCAATCTATACACTGCCTTGTTTGGTAAACTAGCTCGAGGTATGAGATCAATGTGATGACTTACACTTCTGATCGGTGGCAACGAACGAGGTAGTTCGTCCACTACTATGTCAACAAACTCTTCCAACAGTTTCTGAACCTCTTCTGATAAATCATCTACCCTTGTACTGGTTAAAACAATTTTAGGCTTCCTGACCACAATGAATTGTGGTTCCTCCTTCTTCTTAACCTCTATAAGAAGTTCCTTCCCACTCATGAGAAGTACAACATTGCTTACTTCAAGTTTCACCTCTTTATCTTTGATTGGAAGCAACATGTGAGTTCTCCCATTCTTCTCTAGGGTGTATGTGTTCTTCCTCCCATCATGAATCACATTTCTGTCATATTGCCATGGTCTACCCAACAATAGATGACAAATGTCCATGGGAATGACATCACACAATATCTTATTGTTATACCCTCCTATCTTAAATTCAACTAAACATTGTTTAGTGACATTTACTTGATGTCCTTTTTGTAGCCACGAAACTTTGTATGGACTTGGATGCTCAATAGTATCTAGCTCCAGCTTCTCTACCATATCTGTAGAAACGAGATTGTCCGTGCTACCACTGTCTATGATGACTTTGCATACCCTGTCTTTGGTCTTGCAAGCAGTCCGAAAAAGTCTATTCCTCTAGACTGGATTCTCTGCCTCCTTTTCTAGTTTCAAGAGAACCTTTTGCATCATCAGTGAGCTCCCACCTTCAGCATCCTCTGCCTCAACATTCCATCTTTGTGCTTCGACAATGTGAGTCTCGCCACCTTCTTTCTTCTTACCTGGATATTCATAAGATTTGTGTCCATTCTTTCCGCATATGAAGCATTTTACCACTCCACCTCTTCCTCTTCCTCTACCTCTAGTATGAGGAAAAGTGTTGTTATCAACATATTGTCCTCTCTGTTTGGCATATTGCCCTCTCTGTGAACTTCAACCTCTCTCAGTCTGAGTCTGAGGTTTCTTCCAGTCTTCCTTGGGCTTCTGATTCCTATCTTGGACAATTTTATTACCTTTGGGCTGACTTCTGCCTTGGCCTCTTTGACCTTGCTTTCAGCTCAGCTTCTCTTCATCCTTTAGAGCCATCTGATAAGCACCTTCCACCGTTCGGATGGTCATCATGCTCATCTCATCCTGAATGTCATATCTCAGACCATTCATATACCTAGCAACTTTTTTTTCATCGCTTTCCCGATGACCTACTCTGATGTTTATCCTGTAGAACTCTTCAGTGTACTCCTTTACTGACATCAACTTCTGTCTCAAATTTTGCATCTTTCGAAACAGAGTAATTTGGTAATCCCTGGGAATAAATTTTTCCTTCATCTTAGCGATCATTCTATCCCAACTCTTGATTTTCTGCTTGCCTTTGCAATGTCTGTCAGCTTGTAGCTCATCCCACCACAATGTTGCATGTCCTTTAAGTCTTGTGATAACATGTTTGACCTTTTTATCTTCCTTGACATCTTCATAGTCAAAATATGTGTCCGGAGCTCTAATCCAGTCTAGAAGCTCTTCAACATCCAGGTTTCCTTTATATACTGGAATATCCATTTTTTCCCTGGCAGTCATTCTTGCAACAACCCTAATCAGGCGTTCATTTGCTGTATATTCTGCTGTAACTTCTTCTCCTTCATGTCCAGCTTCATCTTCACTTTCAGATTCACCGACATCTCCAACACCAGCCGTGCGCCTTTGTTTTATTTCCACCTCCACGAGTCTGGCGCGTATGTCATGCATCTCTCTTTCCATGGCTGGGTTTTGCACCTGCTTACCCCTTTCTCTTGACATCTCCCTTTCCTTTGGCGGATTGGGTGTTTGTCTGTCTCTTATTCTCGGTGGCATGGCTGTAAAATTCCTCCTTTCCTTGCTACAGAAAGAAAAGAAAATTCTCCTAGGCTATGATACCAGACTGACGCAGACCTCCCCGACCCTCGGGCCGAAGTTCGCTTACAAGATTGTTCTTTGTTTCCTTCGAACCGGATCGGCTCTTTCGATTCCCTGCTGGAATCTCCTTCCAATCGATCCACAGGTCCTTCAGAAGCTCCCCTGTGTGAACAACACTAGGCGTGAGCTCCTTCCTCCCCAAGCGACCACAGTGTTATGACCAAGGCCTGATTCCAAAGGCACTTGTTGCAACTCACAATCTCGTGAGTTCGCGAGTTGAAACTCCCGACTCTTTCTTCCCAAATTCATGATACCCGAAATGTTGATATGGGTATGGCTCCCTTATGCCAGCGCCCTCCACGCGTGACCGTCGGCTAGGCTTATCACTAGCACCCCTCGCTACTCGCCACTTCATGAGTTGTAGCATTGAGCTCACGTGCTCTTATCTCGCGAATTCCCAAGACGCGAGAAGTCAACGGAGTGTTGACTCCTTCCACTATATGATGTGTGTCCGCCTGTCTATCACACGGGCCCACAACGTGGTTCTGTCACGTGTCCCTCATGCTCAACTTCCCACTTCGCAACTTCACACCCCAAGCGATGCCTCCTTTGTATCCTGACACCCAAAGTGCCGAGATCCCGAACTCCTTGCTGCTCTTTGTCGCAACTCGCGACTTCAGGATTTTCGGGACAAAAGCCTCGACTTCTTATCCTCCGATATGCCAAAATGTCGAATTTTGACATGTTTCCCAGTGCTGCCCCACAACGAAACTTCCCGTTTTTTCAGAATTTCGAACTTCACGATTTCGCGAATCCTGATGCCAAACTTTCAGTTCTTCAACGCACGAAACCCCGAAATGGTCAACAAAGGTTTGACCTCTGTGTCGACAAGTACACCACCTGTCCACTCTCCACTATCCATGATCTTTAAATCTTTTTGCCCCTTCGGGACTTCACACTTTGCAATTTCGCGAATCTCATTGCAAGGCTTTCGGTTCTCTAACTCACAAAAACCCGAAATGAGATTACGTGAATGATCCAACGACCCCTGTCGACTTGGATCCCATGGTCCGATTTCTCTCGAGCTTGCACTTGAAGAATGCTTGCCGTAACTCCCTTGCTCCTATGCAAGATATGACGACCCTCGGGACTTCGCGAATTCTCCACGAAGAATTCCAACCGTCCAATTCCTCCTTGAGGACTCCTGTGAAATGGAACATGTATTCTTTCACGAAACTTGTACACCTACAAACAACGTCGCTGCACCTTCTTCCAACACTTCAAGGCACTAGCCCTCTTGAGCTTCTCTTCGACAACTTCGAAGATTCTATCCCTCCTGATCTTTCTCCACAACCTGAGTCTTCAAGAAGACTCCTGCACACACTCCTTGCGACAACCCTTCAATACTTCCAAGTATTGAATTCTTCGACTCTGCGCACTTCCATGCAACACCAATCTTTCAACAATTCCCTTAGGTTGCAACCCCTGAGACTCTACTCGGTCTGCGCACACTTTGCACGGTTCCTGTACTCAACTTGCACTTCTGCGAGAATGAGAACAATGTTATCCCTCCTGAGCTTTCAGAGATTGAAACTCTGAACCCGTCAACGCACTCCTTGCGGACGACTTCGATGCACTCCTTGCAGGAAAACTCTTGCTTAGATAGAGAAACAATTGAAACTCATTCCTTACTCTCTCAGACTTCGAATGCTTAACACGAAATCATGCATACATGGCATAAAATCAAATGTATAACAAAAAGAGTAAAACAATCATGAGCATAACATTCAATCATGCATACACAGAAAGTATTTGAACACCATGAGTCTGAATCAAAGCTTCATATATTAATCTTAGAACTTCTGTACATGGGATCTTCTACACAACTCTCTGCTTCTTCTTCTCTATGCTCTATGCTCTTCTCATAATAATGTTACAACTATACAATGAGGGTGTCTATATCCCGTTTCCCTCCTCACTCTAAATTGTCAAATCTAGAACTTTAAAGCCACCTACCTACATTTATTAACATAAATGCCTCTTAATCCTTCAGACGAGAGCGGGACGCTCAAGGTCTGATTACAATCACAAGTATGCCCTTTCTTAACTACTTCATTTATGTTTGGTGCATCCTACTTCAAAACAATTTAAACACCTTTGAACATGTGCCAAAAATGCGTTGGCGCTACTCACGCTCACTTGCTACTGACAATACTCCTGCATCAAGTGGTAAGGGTTAGAATAAGGCAGATGGAATTCATTTTGACTATGGGGGAAAAGGTTTCATTATATTCAATCCCTTCAAGTTGTTAAAATCCTTTGGAAACTAGCCAAGCCTTATGTCTTTCAACACTTCCCTCTGATGCATACTTAGTCCTATACACCCATTTACATCTGAAAAGTTTTCTTTCATTCGGAAGAGGCACAAGATCCCAAGTATTGTTCGCCATTAAGGAGAAATATTCTTCATTCATTGTTGTGTCCCAATCTAGATGGCCGAAATATTTTGCAAATGTTTATGGATCATGAGTATTTGAAACTTTAGCCAAAAGAGAGAAGGATGATTGAAACTGTGAGCGCGTATGACATTGATCTATAGGTTCACCAACAATATCACCAACCACTTCTCATGCTATACAGACTCAACTTGAGGAAGGTGAGTAGGGGGAGGTGGATTTTCATCCTCACTTGATGACACAAACTATGAATTAGGGTCACATTCCAAAAATGACACAAATGTCAAATTACGCTCATAAGTCAAGATATATTCATCAAACTTAACTTCTCTCCTAATAATATTTTCTTTGGAATGAGGTTGAAGAAGTCTATAACCTTTTACATTTTTGGAATATCCAACAAAAATGCACTTCTCACTTTAAGGCTATAATGTTTTTTTTTTTTTTTTTAATTCCTGATAAGTAATGTGACCCCATGCTTCACTACCAAACACACAAAATTGGCTTACATCTAGTTTAATTTTACTCATTAGAGCAAATTTGCTCCAAAAATGGGCCTTATAAGAAAAACCATGTTTGCTAAATTGGAAATTCAATAACCAATATAATTTCAAGGAATTGAGTCAACAATCATTGAGTTGGACATATAAAATAATCATGATTATGTGTCATGTTTATATTTGACAATATTTAACAATATGTACACCTTAGCTTAATTAAAATCTCTGTGAGATAGGCTCTCGATATGTTCGATATCTTTGGAATACTAAATATGGGATATTTATATTATTTGTACTTTTGTTATTTATTCTATGATACCTATTATCATTTATTTATTATATTTCCATTATTATTATGTATCAATAATAATGTGTACTTCCACTATATATTAATACTATATTGTTAACATTTTATTATTATACAATAATACAATAATATAATAATATTGTTAATATTTTATTATTATATAATAATATAATAATATTGTTAATGTATGGCTTGGTTGTGACCTTAAAAATAGATTATTATTATTATTATTATTTATTAATTTCTAATGTTATATAATATTTAATTAGTAGTTATAAAGTTGAAATATACTTATTAATTTAGTATTATATAGTTTTTATATGATATTTAATTCACAGTATTAATTTTAGTATGCATTGGCATTTTCATCTTTAAATCATACGAAAAATATCCTTTAACATGTTTACCACATTCACATTTGTATTATAATATAATAAATTATAATAAGCATATCCTCTAATAAGTGTGCCACATTCACATTTATATTATAATATGATAAACTATAATAAGTATATCCTCAAATATGTTAGCCACATTCACATTTGTATTATATAATAAGTATTGGCCTTTTCCTATGTATGCATTCATAGTATTATTTTATTATAGTTATTAATTCATATTATATTAAGACTTATTATATATTTAATATTATTAAAATATATTATTATATCATATTATACATTTGTTTTAGCGTTGCCACATTCACATTCATTCATAATTTTGTAATATATATTATAGTTATTAACTCATATTATATTGTGCCTATATAATAATAATAATAATAATAATAATCTATTTTTAAGGTCACGGCCAAGCTAGCACACCAAATTGGTGTATGAGACCCCCTTGTTTGTGGGACAAGGGACCCCCCTCCGCCCAACGATTTGACTGGTAAAGTCTACGAAGGTATACATGCCCTACATATTAATAATATATTATTTATTCTACTTGCATATTATTATTTTTTCCTTGGGAAAAAAAAAGTGTAATTCTATTCATCCAAAGAGAACCAAATTACATTTTGTAGGTGCCAAAGGCACAACCCAAACCTAGGTAGAATATCCCAAAGGGACATAAAGTAGCTAGATAGAGAGACAAAAAAAGAAAAGACAAAAACTGATAGAAACCCTTAATAGGCCAAAAACCCTGAACAAGAGAGCCCGTCACTGAATAAAACTCCAAACATAGTACCCAAACAACCCTAGGAGGTCAGATGGACTAGGTCAGAGCGGTATGAAAACCATCACAAGAATAATTGGTTTGCAACGATGACGATGAAGAACCCAAAACAACATCAGTAAAACCATTAACTACACATCCACTCCATGGACCTCAAGGTGTAGAACCCACACCACACGCCCAAGGAAAGGACCTTAAAGTTTTGGTACAACGTCCGCCAGATAGTATCAATGGTCACTGAAAGGAGCTCGATCTAGACATACATCAAACCCTGAAAAAACCGAATAACCCAGAGGGAATAACCGCAGAGAAGAAGTAGTAAAAGCAAGGACCTCACTTAGAATATTCAGATCTGAGATAAAGAAACCCATGCATCACCCATCAAGAGCTCCCAAAAGTGAGACTACATCTCGAAAAAAAAATGGGATCCACCCTCAGAGTAGACACCAAAGAAGTGGCCATGCAAGCAGAGGATGCCTATGCCAAGATTTTTAAGCCCTGACTGCACAGGGAGGGGAAACTGACCCCCATCCTCACCTACAACAATTGAGGAGGAAGAGACACAGATATGTGAAGATCCTCAGGCCGGCGCATAGAAAAACTCCACCGCACAAGGAGCCTGGAGTATCTAGGCGATCTACAGCTGCGACTGACAATAGACATGAGGGATGTCGACTATGGCTAGGATTTCCAAGCAATCTGCAGGCGATCCTCAAGCCGCCGCAAAGAAACAATCCACCGCTCAAGGATCCTGGAGTGTCCACGTGATCTGCAGCTGCGACTGGCAATGAACAGGAGGGATGGTGTCCGCGGCTAGAGAAACCTTGCTGAGAGAGGAGGTGCGTGAGCGGGCGTCTGCGACTAGGGTTTCCCCCAGCCGTAGAGATTGGACCATTCTACTTGCATATTATATATTAATAGTAATTATTTATTGTATGACATTTATTATCATTTATTGTATATATACAAAAATCTAAATGTCTCATTATTGTTTTTAACTCTCATCTCATAATTCTAGATTATCCGAGCTTATATGGTAGTGTGATGTGGCATATGTGGATTTGATGTAGCACACATGGTTTATTATTTTATAATTTCCTTAGGAGACACATTTTTTGAGAAAATTTTCTCTAATGCCATGTTTCTTCTGATGTTATATTTTTTAAATATGTTGTCTAAATATTCAACCTTTTGAAGTTCTTCACTAGAATTTGGCGAAACAGATCTTGATGAAATCACCATTTTATGTTCTTTAAATTTCATTTTTGAATGCATAAATGGATTCAACACCCTGAAAAACCCTCAGGGAACTCGAATGATACAGACTCAATCACTCAAATCTGGAGTTCCAACAATTTTTGACCTGATTTCAGGAAAAAATGTTTGGAAAAAATGCCCGTACAAACGCCAAAAAGTCAAACGTTTAGACTACACATTTTTAAAATCCTTTGTGGGAGTGTGATTAATTATGTAATTCACACAATCAATGACTTCCACCCAAAATTGAGGGCTCAATCCCTTATATTGGATCATACAATTTTCCATTTCCTATAATGTGTGATTCTTTGTCTTAGAAACACCATTTTGTTGTGGTGTATATTGAACAATATGTTGCATATGAATGCCTCACGCAGTGCAATAAGTTGTAAATTTACTGTTAACATATTCACCTCAATTATATGTTCTTAAATTATGTGGTTGATTTCCATATTGTTTTTCTACAAGGGCCTTGTAGGCCAAAAACATATCAAAAAATTCACTCTCAAGTTTTAAGAAATAAACCCAAGTCTGTTTGGAGAAGTCATCAATGAAAGTTAAGAAGCACTTGAACCTAGAGAAATAAGTGGAAGGAAGCATACCACACAAATCACTATGAACAAGTTACAAGGGGGATGAGGTGTGTGAAGAGGCACATTTGTCAAAACTATCTGGATGATGTTTGTCAAGAACACAACCCACACACACAACATATCTGCAAGAAACGAGAGGAAGACCAACCACCATATTCTGATTACATATATGCTACAATGAGAGATATTTTAGATGATCAAATCGCTCTTGCCATAGTTTTCTCAAGTCATTGCTATGAGCACTAAAAATTGATGGAAAAGATGTTGACCTAAAGTTGTCAAATATACATGACTTGGTAATATCAACAACAATTCTAGTTGTTAGGACATGCTTAGGATCATTTAAATCCTTGATTACAACTTGATGAGGTTAAAACTCTGTTGTTTTACCTTCACTTGAATGAGTGATTTGATATACCAATAGAAGATTGCAGGAGATACTTGGAACACATAATACATCATTAAAGTATCCATCGTATAGTTGAATTGTTCCAGACCATACAACATTAAGAGATATGTCATCAACAAGGAATATTTGTTTGGTGTTACATTTGTTAAGAGCAGAAAAAATGGCTTCATCCTTAGCCATGTGATAAGATTATCTAGAATAAATAAGCTACTCATTAGAAGACGTATATGTTGCAATGTAGGAAAAACCAAAAGAAAAAAGTGCATGTCCCTAAGAATAAGAGTTAGAAGAAGAATAATCAAGATTGATGGTGTGATTCTTTATTGTTTCTTCTAAAGCTTCCATTTTCTTGAAGCATTTAGACTCTATATGACCATCTCACCCACAAAAATTACAATGTTTCTCAATCTTCTTAACTTTTAATTTACTTCATTTGTCACCATTGAGAGTAGAAAATGACTAAGAGGGTTTATGACCCTTGTTTTGATTGTTGTTGTGAGGATGATGTTTCTTCGGATGATTGGATTTATCCTTTTGTTGTGCCACTAAGGATTTGTTATATGTACCTGCAATGCTTACCACTCCAAGATGCAAGAGCTTATCTTTCTCTCTAATGAAATAATCACAAAAAACTTCAAGAGTGGGTGTTTTGCAAGTAGCCTCTAGAGCTTCTTTAGTGGAGTGAAAAGTAGATACAAAAACAAAATATTAATTTCCAAGCTTAGCAAGAATATCATATATACATTGGTCTTCATTCTTTGGTATGTTATAACCTTGAAGTAAAAGTCTAAGTGTTTTGAACTTAGATAGATAATATTCAATGCAAGAGAAATCAATGGGATTTTAAAAAGTTAATTGGTTTTCAAGATAATGGTCTAAAATCTCATTGTGTTTACCAAATATGGTTTCTAGTTTTGTCAAGCATCATTTGGTTTGTCAACTCCTTGAAAGTGAAATCGTAAATCACTAGAGATGGACACTCGAATTAATCCACGTGCTTCATCATTTTTGTTATTCCATTTGGATTTCTTTGAGGCATCAATGGGGATAGTTTATTTTCCCAAGGTAATCCAATAAAGTTCTTTACTTCGTAGTACATCCTCCATATGGGATTTCCATGAGAAGTAATTTGAACTACTAAGAAAAATTACTTGGATTAGCCATATCAAAATATGCAAGTAAAATGGATTAAAAGGTAGAAATTGTCTATCTATAATCCAAGTTGGATAATTATATTATTTGTCATCTATCTCGATGCTTTTAGAGTGGAAAAAAAATGGAGGAATCAACTTGCAAGGTCATTTTAGTGGCAGGTCCCAGTTTGGAAAATTGGATTTTGGAACCTTTCAAATATATTTTTAGGAATTAAATGATGTTTGTTATGGTTCTACACCCTCATACCTTTCCAATGGAGCATATTGTGCATCAATCATAGTTTGTATGCAAAAGTTATGCCTCCCACAAGTTGACCTATCATGTTGACCACCATTGTACGAGAGGATGCCACGTCAACCCCCATTACTCATGCATATGGGGCTAGCCATGTGAGTAATTTCAAGAAGATTCTAGAAGGTCCAAAACCCTATCACAATTGAGGGTTGAGGAAGTAAAAATCTACCCCTAGATGGCTATCAAGCTATGTTAAATATCAGGCCACTAGGAGAAGGGGTTTCATTATATGTTATTGTATTTTGTTCCATAGCAGAGAAAAACAACTGGGAATGGGAAATTAGAGAGCATAACAAAGGGGGTTAATGTTCTGTAGCATCCTAACATGACATAGGTCTCAGGAAACTCCATAGAGAGTGCTTTCTCCTTTGTACTTGCATTATTTCCATACCAGAGAAAATAGAGCATAGTAGCCTCACCTTCTAGCTTTGTTTTCTCTTGTAAGGGTTTCCTAGAGAAAATATTTGTGTTATCTTGTGGATGGTGTGTGATTGTATTTTATTGTTCTCTATTTTCTGCATTTTATCTATTTCATGCATAAGTAGAAAATCAATAACTAAATATTTTGGAATCTAAAGGAATTTAACCTTCATATTGTAGATTTCAGTTTTATTTATTAGATCTGTAGTGATGAAATGTTCCAGTGGAATATCCATGGAATTTTACAGATCAATCTAGATGGAAAGCTCTTGAAAAAATAACCAGTTAAAAAAATGACATTGAGAAGGACTTTGGATGTCAAAGTTATGTCATTTTTAATAAAGACATAAAAAATAATCAAAGTGTTATGTGATAGGTAGGTTGGCTCACATGGTGATGGTGGCACAATGAGGTTGTAGAGAGAATAAATAAATAAATAAATAAATTCCCTTCCTTCTCTAACTTTTCATATAAACTCGCTTTAACAAATAAATTATTTTTACAATAAGTGAGCCACTTTTATAAAAGAAGTGAAAATCACCTTTACAATGAAGTTACTTTATAATTTAAAGTTGCATTTAAAAAGTAAATTAAAACAAATAACATTAAAGTTACTTTATAGTAATCCATTTTTATAATTTAAGTGGAATACATTTTACAATAAAGTTATGTGATAACATAAAATTGCATGAATTAAAAAAAAATAATAATGAAAAGAAAGGCCCAAACTCAAGACCTCTTATTTAATAAAGTAACTTTCAACCAAGTGAGTTAACGAAAAATATATAACAAGTGTTATGAAATAGAAGGTTTTTTTTTCACTCCTTGCCTCAAAGTGCATGAGAAAAGCTTCAACACAACTGCACACAAAAACTAAGTGAATTTTTTTTTTTCTTCATAAAATTGGGGTTAGATCTCGGTTAGCCTACCTAGAAAATGCATTTTTCCTCTTTGTTTATGATTTTCTTAGATCTTATAAAACATAGAGAAAAAAACATACACAGAAAAGAAAACACTTTTCACTCTATTTTTTGTTTGTTGAGATCGCACAAGACACATTGCAAAGAGCATCTGCAGACTGGAAATGTAGTAGACCAAGAATATTAACACAATATTAAAAAAAGAAGTAAAAAATGTAATGGAACTTTATACCTCTTGATCTAATAAAATGGTCATATCTTGGGTAAACAAAAACCTTTTTGAGTAACATGAAAAGTGTCCCCAATTGAAAGCGATGGTATGAATGCAATGGAACAACACTCTTAGCCAATAAACCCATAAATACACATAAATAACATAATCCAAAAATCCTTTGATGCATGCAGTGACATAGGGTTAGGATCTCAATCAACAATAGAAAGAAGCCTTCATACAAGCTCTGATATTGTGTTCAATAAACAAGGTATTTTGACATAGGTCTAACATCTTAATAAACCACTCTCTCAAACATATAAAATATTAGTACATCAATACATTACGTGGTTAAAACCCTCAAAGAGATAAAAAATCTACAACCCCAGCTAATGTGACCACTTGAGGCAATATATTAATGCAAAAGGAAAAAAGTCACATGAATTTCTTAAAATCGATCATCAGCAAATGGTCTTCCATAATTTTTAAATAAAGATCATAGACCGATCTAAGGGTTAAGCCACATATCAATATAATCATTAGTATCAAGGATAATATGAACCGTCGGATCACTTTATGTCTAAAACATATTGTAACCGTTGGATTAGATAACTACACATGCATACTATGCATACTGAAGAAACACATTTTACCTAAAGACACAATACACTGAGTTGATCTTAACTAACTCCTAAGTGTCTAAATATACTAACATAAAGCTTTGCCTTTCAGAACTAGAGGGATCAATGTGACATGCTAGTTGGTAAGAATTACAATTTCCTTGAACCCCTTCAATTATTTTCTTGAAAATAGGGACTATTTTATGGACAATTATCTTGTTGAATAATGTTGTTGACTCTGCATTCTTCATTCTTTGTTCACCCTAAATTTGGCTTGATGTTGTAACTAGCCTAGAAATGTTTATTGTAGACTAGGCCTAATTTGAAAATGAACCACACTTAAGCCTAATACGATTACAAGCAACACATGGTCCTAATTATACAATTTATCTCTTCTTTCATAGATCCTAAAATTATTTTAATAAGAAATTGATATTCATCTAATTTCTTCTCTAACACTTCTAGTTCACTATCTATAATAGTCATAATTTATCAAGTTCCAATATTTTGGTTATTGTCCACCCCTTAAGCAAGGATTGTGTTTCGTCTTCTCCATTTTGCCTAAATTTTGGGGGGATATATGAGGAATAGGTATATGGTATGTTTTGAAATTTCATTCATAAAGTAAGACTCAAAACCCTCATTCGCAATCTAGTATACATTACTATGTGAATACAAGCTTGTTCACAGTGAAGGCTTCTATGTTATTTACAAAACAATTATTCCATCTTAAAAAAAACTAGTTCTTATAAATATTTATCCATGATCAGTAAGATTTCCATGGATAGAAAAAGAATTAATTGACACCATAAAATTGCAAAACTTAAACTATAATATTCTAGCATATCCAACTAAAGTTCCTTATTTATATTCATATTTCAAGAATGGTAGCTTCAAACATATGTTATGTAGGGAATGGAGAGAATTAAAATTATCCTACTCACAAATATCATCTACTTTAGAAGTATTTTTTATCCTTACATTGAAGAAAATATATATGATGGTTTTGGAAAATTGTATTTAAATTAGGATTATTGTTGATGGTGATTAGGGGGGTTTGAACGAGGCTATATTTTCTAAGTTTGAATGGTGGTCATAGATGTGGGAATGCCCATATTTAGGTCATGCATGAGGGTTGCAGTGAATATTTGGTAAATAGAAGATATGATAAAGGCCTAGGGATTTATATAAGGGTAGAGGAAACAACTCCCTAAATGAAGATGATCCTACATTGGTGGAACCAATAAAGCTAAATTAGAATATGGAGTTTTGAGAGGTAAACATACCAAAGACAACTCCAAATTTGGACCCTCCTATATTAGGTAAGCTACCTTATGGTTTAAGTCATCATGTGCCTATTGAAATATCTATTGTGAATTAATCTCTAGTTGAGTGGCCATCATTGGATCTCTATAAAGATAGATTAGTTTTGAAGTGTATGGGTGAGATCTTTGGAAAGGATGGTTTGGGTCAATGTCCCAAAGATTATTTTGGTTTGGGAATGGATTTGGATTCAAAATATTCCTTGCTAAGGGAAGACACATTAAACCATGAGTTGGGGTCAAGATCTATAGGAATTGTAGTATATAGTGCTCTTTCAAAATTCAGAGAAGACTCTACAAAAGGTAATTCTTTCAAATATTCCCTAAGATCTCAGAAGGGGTTAAAAGGGAAGAGTGTTGGAGTATCGAAAGGTGGTATAAGTAAGGATGTAAGGAAACCTAGGGAAGAGATATAAAATATCATATAACTTTATCTCAAAAATAGGATATAAGGGAAGTGATGGAGGGGAAACATAAGATCTTGTAATATAACCTTAGAATAGGGAATGATCATGTGATTCTTTCCCAATGATTATTATGTCATTTAACATTAGGGGCTTGGGCAAACCTTCTAAGAAATTTCCTTAGGAAAATTAGTGGATTTCCAAAAGCTTGATGTCATAATGATTGAAAAGACAATGAAGGAGGGGAATAAATTTATTAAAGAATTTTCAAAGTCATGTAAAGAGTGATGTTTTTTAGTACATATACTTTAGGTCATTCCGAAGGGTCATTAAGTTGTTGAAGGAAAAAATCATTTCATTTGTTACATTCTGCATTTTTTTAATTTAGGGATTGGAGTTGTCCTCCACTCTTTTGAGTTGGGGAAGGCCTTCAATATAATCAATTTATATAGGACATATGAAGAAATTATTTCCTTCCAAGAGAATATTTTTGGCCAATATGTTGTAAAATCTTGAGGACTGATTTTGGGAGGAGATCTCAATCTCACAATCAAAAGAGTTGAAGTGTGGGGAAAATTGGTAAAGGAGGACATGTTGGTAGATTTCATTTTACAAAAAATTGAAGAAGCAATGATGGTGGATGTGGAGCCCGTTAATAATTATCCAATATGTAGGAATATAAGCATTGGGGATGAGATAATATCCAAAGTCTTGATAGATTTATAGTATCGAAAAAAAAACTAGTTGGCCCTAAAATATTTAGATCTGAGATAGTAGTGGGTGGGAACACAAATCACTTCACAATACTTCTTCATATATCAAAGGAATATTTAAAACCATCCAATGCTTTTAAATTTCAATCCCAGTGATTAAAGGATGAAGGATTTACCAATTTAATAAAGGTTGAGTGGGTGAAATATGATTATTCTTCAAGGGAGTTTGTTAGTATTCAACTTGCAAAAAATCGTAAAAGGGTCAAATTTGTTGCATCAAAATGGGGTTATGATAAGAGGGATAGAGATGAGTAATATTTATCCTCAACAAAGATATACTCCCAAATATTGTATTACAATATTTGATGATCAAGTTAGGTCCAGGTTGAGGAAGCTAGAAAATGGCAAGAGGAAATTGATAAATGAAAATGAATCTTAGTGGAGATTACAAAGTAGAGCCTTGTGGCTAGCCAATGAGGATGAAAACACTAGATATTTACACAATTATTCCAATCATTGGAAAAATGTTAACAGACTTGGGAAACATGGAATCCCAATGGGAGTAAGGCCACATATTTTAAAGATATGGTTGATCTTAGGGTTTCTTACTTCAAGTGATTATATTTAGAACCTCACATAATTAATATTCTTGAAATAATGAAGAATACTTCTTTATTTCCTAGATTTGTAGAGAAGAAAGAAAATCATATTGGTGGAATAAGTTTCCAATGAAGAATTGAAAATTGTTTTGGTCTCCCTATGGAAGAACACATTTTTTGATTAATTGGGTTGGTTGTCATTGATGTCAACCCTTGGAGAAATTTCGGTAGCAAATTTCAGTAGCACAAAGGTTTGGGTAATGGACCCAAGTTTGTTTGATGGATAATGGTATGAGTTTTGATATATTTGCAGATAAAATTATTCTATATGGATAGTACATGCCATGTCATTTCCGGTGGTATGTGGAATGTCACATAACTCCTCACAGTTAGAGAGTTATGGCCATGTGAAGTTGGAGAACCCTCATGAGTCATCTAGAAGCCCCAAAAGGTCAAAGAAGTCAAAGTGGTTGAAAATAAGAAATTATTTAAATAATAAACTGAAGTGATGAGTGTACTATAAGTCAAAGTGGATACAAAAGAAATTATTTAAATAATAAAGTTAATGGAGAAATTACTAAGTGGACAGGTAGTTAGAAGTGGGTTAGCCCTAAAATAAGGAAAGTGGGTTAAGATGGTTAGAAGGTAATTTAAATAATAAAGTGAAGTGATGAGTGTACTATAAGTCAAAGTGGATACAAAAGAAATTATTTAAATAATAAAGTTAATGGAAAAATTACTAAGTGGACAAGTGGTTAGAAGTGAGTTAGCCCTAAAATAAGGAAAGTGGGTTAAGATGGTTAAAAGGTAACCCCTAGAGGATACTACATGAAAGTATAAATAAGAGGCAAAGGTATCTCATTTAATCACCTATTGAATATCATTGAATATCTATTTTTTGAAAGGTTATTTGGGCAGGTATTATTGATAGAGAAAAGTGTGGTAGAAAAAGTGCGGAAGAAAAAGTGCGGAAAGAAAAGTGAGGTAGAAAAATCGGGGCAGGAAACCTGCGGCAAAAAAAAAGTGCGGCAAAAAAACTATGAAAGAAACAGTGTGGCAAGAAAAGTGCGATAGAAAAAGTGCAGTTGGAAAATCGCAGCAGGAAAAGTGCGGCAGGAAAAGTGTGGCAGAAAAACCGCAGTCGTAGAATGCTACAAGAAGAAAAATGTATGGTTTTCATATGTGTAGTGTTGAATTTATGAATCAAGTTGAGGGTTTGCCTTGTAAATATGTTGGATGCCTTCTTGGGAGTTTATGGCTTGTTGTAGAGTTGATATGAGGCAGATCTACCGAAGCTTAGTATTGGTTCATGTTTGAGGGATTTTGGTTGAGGTATGTTGCTGAAGTTATTGATACAAATAAAGGTTGTATAACAATGAGATTCTAGCACATGGTTTGAGGTAAAAACATGTGGTATAGTGTTTGAGGTATATGTGATCAGATCAGATTTGGATGATGAAATTGATGAGGGATTTTGGTTGAGGTACATGTTGGGTACATGGTTGAGGCAAGTAGTTGATGAGTTGGCACATACATGAGGTCTATAGTTGATGATGTTGGTACATCTTGATGAGTCATAGTTGTTGTGTAGTTGGTGCATGGTTGATGCACTCGTTGATGGTACAGATTGAGGTACATGTTGATGCACTTGTTTATGGTACGAGTTGATTATAGGTTGTTTGGACATGTTGTTATGACAGGTTATTTGTACAGGTGTTAAGAACCAAAGACTGAATACAAAAGCACCACAATAGATATACAAGAACAATATGCAAAATCTCCTTTATTACCATCAAACCCTTGAGGTAGGGCAACACCATACAATGGATCCTATTATGGAAGGGATCCTTTCCTATTCACTTGTCTCTTTGAGGGGGCATCCTCTTATTGAGCTACCACTCCAAATACAATACTTCTCTTCATGTCTCATTACATTGCTTGAACCCATTTATATAGTGCTACCATCACTTAAGAACATTCTAGAGGAGGAATCTTCTAGAAGTAGAACCTTCTAAGAAGTTCTCTTACATTTATTATATCTAATTACCCATTTATTATATCTAACTACCATAGTGGGCCTTATTTAATAATATAGTGGACCTA
>ML778397.1:2342191-2361859 GCA_009831015.1 Picea engelmannii
GTTAGAAGTGGGTTAGCCCTAAAATAAGGAAAGTGGGTTAAGATGGTTAAAAGGTAACCCCTTGAGGATGCTGCATGAAAGTATAAATAAGAGGAAAAGGTTTGTCATTTAATAAACTATTGAATATCATTGAATATCTATTTTGTGAAAGGTTATTTGGGCAGGTATTATTGATAGAGAAAAGTGCGGTAGAAAACGTGTGGCAAGAAAAGTGCGGCAGAAAAAGTGTGGAAGAAAAATCGCGGCAGGAAAAATGCGGCAAAAAAAAGTGCGGCAGAAAAATCGCGGCAAGAAAACTGCGACAAAAAAAGTGCAGAATGAAAATCGCGGAAAAAAAAGTGCGGGAGGAAAAGTGTGGCAGAAAAACTTCGGCAGGAAAATCACTGCAGGAAAAGTGCGGCAGAAAAACCACGACAGAAAAATCGCGGTAGTAGAACGATACAAGAAGAAAAGGTATGGTTTTCATACGTGTAGTGTTGAATTTATGAATCAAGTTGAGGGTTTGCATTGTAAATATGTTTGATGCCCTCTTGGGAGTTTATGGGTTGTTGTAGAGTTGATCTGAGGCAGATCTACTGAAGCTTAGTATTGGTTCATGTTTAAGGGATTTTGGTTGAGGTATGTTGCTAAAGTTATTGGTACAGATAGAGGTTGTATGATAGTGAGGTTATAACACATGGTTTGAGGTCCAGACATGTGGTATAGTGTTTGAGGTATATGTGATCATATCATATTTGGATGATGAAATTGATGAGGGATTTTGGTTGAGGTACATGTTGGGTACATGGTTGAGACACGTAGTTGATGAGTTGGCACATACATGAGGTGTATAGTTGATGATGTTGGTACATATTGATGAGTTATAGTTGATGTGTAGTTGGTGCATGGTTGATGCACTTGTTGATGTTACAGATTGAGGTACGTGTTGGTGCATGGTTGATGCACTTGTTTATGGTATAGATTGATTACATGTTGTTTGGACAAGTTATTGTGACATGTTATTTGTACAGGTTTGGTGCATGGTTGATGCATTTGTTTATGATACAGGTTGAGGTACAGGTTGATGTATGGTACATGTTGGCACAGATTATTGGTATAGGTTGTTACATGTTGATTATAGGTTGATTGGTACATGTTTACAATAGTATATCTCACAGTGATAGTGTGACAGTGGTTCCATCATTATACTTATATTTCAGGGCAGTTGGATAGGGAAAGGACATGTGGTTGTAGCCACCTTCCGGTTGTAGCCGGATAACATAGGGTGTTGTATCCTCCTTCTGGTTGTAGCTAGAGAATTGGGGAGTTGGAGATTCCCTTAGGTTGTATACTGAGAAACTAGGGGGTTGGAGCCTCCTTCTAGTTGTAGCTGGAAAATAAAGGAAGTTGGTGCTTCAAATGAATGTAATTCTTAAAGACATATAATAAAAATCCTTATGTGGTTTTTTGCCGCTTTGGGTTTCCACATAAAACATGGGTGTACTGTGTATGTGTGTGATTTCTCATTTGTTCATTGTTTATTTACCCTGGAACTATTGGATGATAATGATAAATTGATATAACACTTTCATTTTATGGTGAAAAAGGATTTAATTTCTCTATTACTGATTCACCCCCCCTCTCAATAATCCAACAAAGTTTACGGGGCTTGATGGCACGATAATGGATTTTTTTATAGGTTTTTATGATCTATTGGAAGAGGATATTTTGAGAGCATTTGAGGATAACAAAATGTTAGGGAAAGTTATCACGACATTCAATTATAATTTTAAGGATATCCCTGAACCATTTGATGATTTCATCACTATCTCCTTGTGTGATTGCATATAAAAGATAAGAGAAAAATTTATTGTTTCTAGGATAAAGAAGATATTCTTAGAGTCAATATCTAAAGAATAGTTTGGCTTCTTGCATGGTAGACAACTTCATGAGGCAATAGGGGTGGTTCCAAATGGTTTTCATACAGTTAAATCTCAAAGGTTAAATGAAATTATTATGAAGCTTGGCCTATCAAGGTCTTATGATAGATCCAACTAGCTCTATTTGAGATTAATTTTGCTTCACATTGGTTTCTTGTGTCCAAAAGTTGAATTAGATCATGGGATGCTTGTCTTTAGTATCATTTGTAGTTTTAATCAATGGCTCCCCTTCGGGGATTCTCAAGTATTAATACAAGGGAATCCCTTGGAACCTCTTCCATTTTTTATCACTTCTTAAGGTTTAAGTATATCTATAATAGAGGCTAAAATATCTGAAAATTTGAATGGGGTAAAACTTGTTAGATCCTTTTTCTTGACACAATTATTATTTATTAATGACATGCTTCTTTACTATGATGGATCTAGGAAGGAGGTCATTTATTTAAATAAAATTCTTGATCCACTCCATACTATGTTATGAATGGAAATTAATAGATAAAAATATGCCATCTTAATTAATGGGATAGATGAGGAATGTGCAAGGAGAATCCAAGAGGGTTTTCCTTTTTAGAGGATGGATTTTCAATCAAGATTTAAGTATCTAGGATTCATATTGAAGCCAAAAGATTACAAGAATAAATATTGGCATTGGTTGGTCAACAAAATAGAAAAAATAACCAAGTAGTAGTGTAATTGTTGTCTTTCTTTGGGAGGTAAGTTGATTCCTTTTAAGGAAGTGATAAAAAGAAAGTGTACACACTTTAGTGTTTATACCAAAAGGAGTGCTAGAATCAATAAGGAACAAAGTATTCAAGTTTCTTTATATAGGAAAGGAGGAGGAGGAGGAGGGAATCCCACTTACTAAATGGTAGTGTTTGGAAAATCCAAAGGAAGAAAGGGACTAGGGGCTTAAACACATTCACTTTTTTGGAAAATCTCTGGCTATCAAAAGTTTATGGAGGATTATAAAAAAATAAGGTTAAAGGAGATGAGTGATCCTACATAAGTACATTGAGCTTGTTTCTTTGGAAGAATGGTCTATGAAGGAAAAAAAAACATTCCACAATGGGTCAATCGATTGTAAGGCATTGGTTTTGACTTTCCCTATGGTGGGAAATTGCCTTGTTTAAAAGGTTAGTAAGGATGGTAATGTTAGAATGGGCATGAATCGTTGATTGGGTTGTGGAGATGTTTTTAAGTTTCCTTTGAATTTGTTTGGAACATTGCAAAGTCAAGGTGTTTATAGATTAATCCAAGTAGTCAATGCTCTATCCACTTCATTTTGGAATATAGGTTGGAATTTAGGAGGGGTTAATGTAGTATACCTAGGGGGATAATATGGGGTACCTAGGGAGGTACCCAATCAAAATATGGTTATGTATTATTATGTATGGAGGTCAATTCTAGTAAATAAATTCCATGTAATATTGTGAACACAATAAAGGTGAGAAGGCTTACTAGAAGGTTCCACCTACTAGAATATTCCTTCTCTATAATGTTCCTAGGATATAGAGTGATATATAAATAAGTGCAAGCAATGTATTGGAGCATAGTGAACAATATTTTTATTGTAGAAGCAAGCATTGCTTGATGAGTGTTATCCTTCCATAAAGATTAATATATGGTGTTACCCTACCTCAAGGGTTTTTTCTATTTCTTGTGTTGAGTATCTTATGTGGACAATTTAAGTTTTTTCTAAAGTTATATTTTCAAATTTATTGAGGCACATAATATTTGGTATCACAACTCCTTCTTCGACCAAATAAGGAAGATTTTTTTCTTCTTTTTGCATATTTTTTCAAGGGAAAAAAGGGGGTGGTGCAATTCAGATTAAATTATGAAACTTTTTGAGTAGATTTTTCATAAACCAATTGGTTATTTGAGTTCCACTCGGAAAAATACCCAATTTAAAAAAAACCATTGTCCAAAATGGAGTCCAGGAAGTGAAGTTATCAACATTTTAAAATCAACAATGTTTTAGGGTTTTTCCGGCAATGACCACATAATTTGCAAAGTAAGTGATAGTTTTTGTTGAATATCTGTTCCAAGAAAAATGAATTTTACAAGGAACTCCAATGGCCCTAGTATTGAAGAATACACAAAATTTATAAAATCTGAAAATCCAATCACTTGGAAAATAAGGCTAGTCTATAGCTTAATGGATGATGCTCGCATATGGTGGGACCCATTGGACCTTGTCAAGATGATGAGACTTTCAGATGAAGCAATGGAAAAATTACTTTTAGATAGGTGGCCTCATGTTGGAAAAACAGATACAGAGAGCACCAAGGGTTTATTTTCATGTGGAAATTCCATACTACAGGTTCATGGATGCATTCAAGAAGATAATGTTATTGTTTCTATTAACCCTAGTTGCATGCATAATTTTATCAATGCTAATTTGGATAAAAGGTTGCAAGTACCTGTAAAGAATATTCAAATCACATGGTTTGAAGGTGAAAATATTCCAATTTTTGAAGATTTGAAGATTACAATGGAAAAATATGTATTGAATTATTATTTTCATGCCATAGATATGAATGATGTGGATGCTATTCTTAGATATCCTTGGATGGAATCAGTGGGTATAGTTAATGTCAATGTGACAAAGATGTTTATCAATATTTGGTATAAGAAAAAGAAAATTGCATTGCATGATATGTCTCTCAGTAAGAAAGAAAGGCCAATGGGGGAAAGCAAAGAAGTTATTGTAGAGTCCGAAGTTGAATAAGAGGTCAAGTCTACACAAAAACATGAAGAAAATCCCTAGAAAGGACACAACAAATAAGCCACAAAGATCAATGACTCAAAGAAACACCATGTTGAAGAGTTGAAGAAAGAAGAACTAATTGTTAAAGTTGTTGTATATCATCATTCACACCATGTAATGTTCCCTAGCCCAACCAAGGGACATTACAATGCAAAATATTCATAAAAATGAAATTGTTGCTAACTAATTTAATTCATTTACAATCAACTCATTTCTTGTAGTTTACAACTATGAACTAGAACAAATTTAGATATTGTCTACAACCATAAAATAGAAGCATCTACAACATGCTAATAATCAACATTAAATGCATCTAAACAACTCATTATAGGAACACATAAATCATTATCATTTACACAGAGTTCATGCACAACAATAACACATGTAATAACTCAACAACAAGATAAAACACTTATCTTTTAACAATGGTTATGTGACCAGCTGCTTGGGATGGACGTTCCACCCAACCATAGACTAGTTGTTCCAAATCTCAATAGCCAGTCACCCCCGAGCTGAGGCTAGTAATCCGCAAAAGAGGGTGGTCTCTCACTATCTACTCAAAACTCATAAAACCAACAACCCATTGATATCTTCCTACGACTATCCCAGTTTTCCATCAAATTTCTTTGTCTTAACATGCCCAACCCAAGGAAGGTACCCTTTCACTAATCTCAGTCCCTCGGGCATCCCATTCGTTTGTCAGGGTCTCTCTAGAAAAAACAGCTAGAAATCTCTCAGCTGGGAACTCAAGGGAAATTGATGCTAGGAAAACTATCATCCAACCAATAGAAAACACTTGATGTTTTAGTACAACTCACACAAGAGTTCACTCTTCAGGCCTGGAAACTTGGCTCTTCAGTTTTCTAGCTCCAATTCGCTCCAATTATGCTGCATCTTTCTCTAGAATTCTCCCTCCATGGTTGCACCAGCCCAATATATCTTTTTTTTTCTCTCTCCCTTGCTTCCCATGCAAAAAACTTGACTGGCTACCGCTTGTTATCCCAACCCATATGAATTTCATCCCTTTGGATTTCCTTTATTAACTCACACTCTTCCCCAAGTTGATTGTACTCAACCCCCATGTGCCTAATAAATTTGGGATGTGACCACTCACACCCACCCTCTTACATGTATTCAATTATTGGCTTTGGGAACACTCAATAAAAAATGGGAAGGTTCATATACAAATAGAAAATTTAGGAAAATGGGTTGAATTAATATACATGGGTAATTCCCCTTGTTATCGCACAAGTTGTAGGTTGGGAAAATCCTGACCCAAACCACAAAATGGTGACAACTAACAGAACACCTACCCACTGTTACCTTAGATAGGTATTCCCTTCACTTTAGAAGTGGAGTGATCACCTCAAGGGGGGAATCTCGATGACCCTAGGGGGAAATGAGATGGAAAGTGATATGATCAGGTGGATGCCCCTATAGTTCAAGTTTCTATGTGGAATATGGCTTTTATGACACGTTTTGGTGGTGGCCAATGGTTTCCAAGAAGTATGAGTACCTGCAAAGGGTGATTGTACCTGCCCGAGACACAATAAAAGTTAAGTATGCATGTAATGTATTAGGTGGAAAAGAAAGTTAATCATGTTGTCCCTAATTTCATCAGTAAACAGAGATATATATCAGAAAAACAAATATTGTTAGAGCTGCTAAAAATATGATAAAAGTCTATCAAATTATGCAAGAGAAAAGTTAGCAAAACACTAGCACAACTCAAGTGTAAAAGAAAAAGACTTTAGCATCAATGTAAGGTTGTTATAGACAAGTGTTGCAAAGATATATTTGTAGCCTTATGGCTGTATCAAGCAAGTTGTTACAGCATAAAAATCAGCCACCAAAAATAACAAGTAATCCACCCAAAAGATGCGCTGAGAGTAGTAGATTATAGGGGTAAATTGTTAGCACTTTTTTACGGTTGAACTGTGAATTATTTAGAGATTTGTTTAGGGTTTGTTGCAACCCTAGTGGTTGTAGCTTTGTTTTATTACAGCAGAAATAAGTCCTTGACAAAACAAAATTCCTTAGAGGCCTTACTGATCTTTAAGCACATAGAATAGATTCCAATTTAGACAATTTCAATATCTCATGATTTCACGTATCCCAATGCAACGATTTTGTTTCTCCAATGCAAGGAGATTAGTGAATTTAGCTATTGTGTTGCAGAGTCATAAAATTTATATAGCTATTTGAGCTACTTCCTTGGGTGTGTAAGCCCTTTTACTCCTCAAGGCAAGCTAAACCCTTTTACTCCTCCTAGTATTCCTTTATGCAACAATTTATTTCAAGAAAAAATGATGGGATTAGTGGGGTTGTATGCCCTTATACTCCCCAAAATATTATCAAATTAACCTTGCAACCAAGAAAAGAAGCAATAACAAGAGAGATTCCTTACCTAGTCCAAGCATTAACAAGATAAACCTCTTTTTGACCAAGAAAATCCACCATAAAGAAAGAAATAGGCCTCCACAAGAGATACAACATCATCATCCATCCCATAGCCAAATATAAACCATTAAAAGAGAAAGTGACAAGAGAGATATGAAAAATTTCCCAAGTAGGGCGCAAATTTCATCCCACAAGTCTCTGTCACAAAGGAGAGTTATGATCAAATGAGATACAAATGATCTCTATTTATACAAAAATTTCTAAACATAGTTTGTCCACATAACTTAGGGTAAACCACAATATAAGGGGCCAACATCCTTAATCTTTCCCTTTACATAAAATAATACTTTTTTAATTCATAATTTGCACATAAGTAAAACCCTAAGTAAGACATCACCCCTCTAGGGTGACATTTTGGCACTTTTTGCAAGTCGTTGGAGAAGGATATGGTGAGATAGGCCTCCAAAGGCCATGTGTCCTTGGTATAAGCCTCTTCTCCATGATCCATGGATTCATTCCTTTAAAATTTTTCAAGTGTTCTCAACCACCACCAAACCCTAGCCCTACCATGATGTCAATCCCTCAAGAGTGACATTTTGGCCTTTTTAGGAAAAAAGTTTGGGTGGTAAGGCATAGGTTAGGTCCTCCATGATGTCCTCTAAGCCTCTAAAGGCATTTATTCATGATATGGAATGTGGACCCTTGGCATCCAACCTGTGGGATTCAAGCCCCATGGTAGCCCAAGCTAGGCTTGTTCCTCCAAAATTGTCCACCAATTAGGTCCTGCAAAGAAATATGGATATGCCCTCCAAGGATATGAATTCAAAGCGTCATGATGAGTAAATCAAATCAATAAAATATACATCTAAGAAATTACATCCAAACCAACTCATCAAAATAAACTAATGCTCAAAGACCCTATGCAAATTTCCAAGTTTAGGTATGGGAGGGTTGACAAAATGATTTATTGGGTGAATCTTACCTCAAGTTTAGGGGTGTTTCCCTAGGGTTCCTTATTATAAGTCATGTGGATGAGGTGTCATGGATGAGGGGGAGACTTTTGGGAGTGGGGTTCATGACATATAAGGGGATGCATTGTCTCATTTATGGGTTCCTTTGAATAGGGCGTGTTGCACCTTTGTTTTCAATGCATATTTTTCCAAACCCATTTAAAGACATTAATTAATTAGAAGTCCAAAACCTTGGGTACTCCCTATTGGTGAATTGATTAGCTTGGGGGGAATTACCACAAGGCCAATTGAATCTAGAGGTACATAGAGTGCCATATGCAAGGAAAGAAAGGGACACCACATAAGTGTACACACCTCAACTGTAACACCCCAAGGCCGAGCCCTGCTGAATTGTAATTATTTTTATAGGTTGGTGAGTCAAGTGGTTATAACCTGAGAGACTTATGTGTTTATTAAGTTGGTGAGACAGATGCTAAGCCCAATGAGCCTAATTTTTTATATGTAAATACTCGCATCATTAATAAAATTATACTGTTGCGTGTAGACCGACCATGAAGAAAGAGTTATGGAGGACTAAGCTCCACTAGGTAGGGTAAGGGAGGGGGATAAGCCTCTAGGCCTAGGTGCTAAGCTAGAGGGCTTACCTCTAAGGGAACAATATTTTTTTATTATTTCCCAAAGGCTACGGATGACATAAGCTGTGTTGTCCTAAGTTCCTAGGAAAAAGGGGAACGAGTGCTAAGTGGAACTCATGCAGCTTCGAGAAGACATGTGTCAACCTGGGTGCATGCAGTTTATAGCTGGGAAAGCCAGCTCATTGGGGGTTTGCTTCCCATTCGTGCATTGCTTCCCATCCTTGTGGGGGGACCAGTTTCGAGTTTCCTCACGACCCTTATGATTCTCTGGAATCCTATCACCCTTCCCGATTGACCAAGGATTCACGCATTGAACCAGTTCTCCATCACCATCGCCTATGTATCTTGTACACACCTTTGGAATCCTACAGTCGTACTTGAGTTATCTCGTGTGTCTCCTGTGAAGCCCGACGCATTTGTATTCACATGAGCCATGCTGTGTCTTAGCGTTAGGCTGTTGCCATTTTCGGTGACATAACCGTTTTCTGTTGCTGTCATCACCCATGTGTTAGTTTAACATTGTTTTTGTATTTCTTAGGACCTAAATTGAAGAAGCAGGTTGTCAGGCCTGTGAACAACTCTTCTAGGTGAGAGATTTTGTTTGAAAGTGATTTCTCTTGGAAGGGAGTCCCGTAGCAGCTACAATACTCTGAGACTTCTGGTCCAACTTGTTACTGAAGCCCAAGGTAAGGGAGGTGTAGTAGCCGATGGACTTGTATTAGTGAAGGTGTACCCTCCTGGGGTGGAGCAGGTGTGTAGGGAATGAGGGTCTGTGGGTTGTGGGCATAAGTGAATCTTGGGATAAGAGATCCTTCCTGTTGTTCTGTGCAACTTCCTTGTTTTCCTTACCAAGCCTAGAATTCCCTTGCCTAGTGGAGTTTAGTCCTAGCTCGGGGGTGACCCACTACTGAGCGTAATGAGTAGCATGATCTAAGGCTAGGAGGTTCATGGAAGGCCTGCAAGCAGTTAGTGGTCATATATTAAAAGATAAGTACCAATTCTTTGTTCATTGTAAGTTGTGTATTTGTATTTGTATTTGCATTATAATTAATGAGTAATGCCTGTATATATATATGTTGCATGTATGTGTTAATGTTGCTTCCGCATGAACATGTGTATGAGTAGAGTATTGACGTATGTTTAATTGCATTAGATAGATATATATTTATAAGTGTGAATACCAGATGTTATCTCTATCTTCTGGTTAAGTTTTATATGTGATTATTTCCGCAAAGTTACTCGATGGCAGGGCTTGACCTATTGTTTAAGGTCGGGAATGTCACAGAAATGGGATCAGAGAAATAAAGGCAAAGTTAAGGTTATTTGGGTAGCGTTACCCAGTAGGGGTCGATGTTCGGTGGACGTAAAAAATTGGTATCAAAGCCATGGTTTTGGCACTGAGCCTGGATGGGCCATGTTAGTGGTTAACGAGACAAAGATTTCAGAGTGAATTGTTGTCGAACGAGAAAAATTTCAAGGTTTAGAGTGTCCCTCGGTGCAAGGAGTGCGTCGACAAAGTATTTGACTCAAAAATATCGGGAGAAATAGCTTGATTTTTCTCGTGAAGGGACACCAAGATCTGTTGCAAGGAGTGCATAGATCCGAAAGTCGACTAAGTGTCGAAGCAACCCTCTAAGGAGAAAGGGGTACGAGAAACGAAGCTCAAGAGAGATAGCAGGAAGAAATATTCAAAGGGGGAGAAACTCTCAAAGTTTAACGAGTTAATGGATAGGATTTCTTCAGGAGGAAACAAAGTCACCCGAGACCATCAGATATGGAAAAGTTTCGAGGCGGTTATCCGTGAGTTCCTTGGAAATCTGTGGAGTAACGAAGTCCATCTGTGCCATCGATCTGAGAGAGAGGATACGTGGCAGAAATCCATGGACTTCGGGTGAAATCACTTCAGGATAAAACAAGTGTGGAGAGGTTGAAACTTCCAAAGCTCGAAGAGCGGAACTGATTTGTAGCCGTCGATTTTTGGAGACACACGTCAACAGATTATCGACTTTGGGTGAAAGCACTTCGCGAGAAAGCGAGTGTGGAGAGGTTGAAACTTCTGAAGCCCAAAGAGACGAAGTGGTGAGTCATGATGACATCACTTGGAGGTGATGTGGACCTCTCCTATACCTGCCATGTGCCCCCACCTGGAATGTTGACAGATGTACTATGCGGGCCATGAGGTTCCATAACATAGTTAAAGGTTGATGGGCCCACACTGGCATTGATAACGATACATCAAGATCGACGACCAGTAGGCATTGCGGGGACCCAAATTGCACGGGACTTAATTTCCCAGGGCAGTCTCGCAATTCAAAACATGGTTTTACCGGGGGATTACTTGTCAGCATAAGAGGAATTGCGGGACGAAAGGTGGGTTACTCCAAACCATGGATGCATTCCCCCACAATTTGAAATCCGTTAAGTGATGTGACTATTCATTATATTAGTTCAAGTATGGAAACTGTGGGTCCCAGTGGATGCGTGTCACGAGTTGTGAAGTTCAGAGACTTGACACTCTGGAAGAGTGGTTCATAATGGAATGAAAGGAAGAACTTTCAAAAGTTTTGTAACGCCGAGGTGACGAGACGTAATGACGTCACCAAAGGTGACATGGAAGTCTTCAGAGATTAACGGTCTGGGGGGTTGGGGGTGTGCGGATGTGAAATCCTTCGAAGTCCTGAAGCTCCAAAGCTCCGAATTCCTAGAGCTTAGATACTTGAAGTTCCATAGTGGGTGTCAACCATTGGATGCTGGGTAGTCGTGGACTGTGATCCACCCTACTTCATGAGTTTGTCAATCCAGAACTCCGAGATATTTGTTGTGATGTGGTGACATGTGGAAAATGGGGAACCTCTGAAGCTCCAGAGCTCAAAGTTTCAACACTCCGGATAAGCGCCCAAATCATTAGCACTCGGTCCCAGTCATGGTCACAGGAAAACCAAGGACCGAGGAAGAAAGGGATAGCCCCGAATGATGAATTGTTGTAGAACAAAACGAGGCTTAGAAATAGAATCATGGGGATTATTGATCGACACAAACCCACTGAAAATGGAGTCTGATATTCTTACTATTGAATCAAATTGTCTAAGTCCTATGGAGAATTATTAAAGACTGATAGTCTGACAAAAAAATTGGTTGAATGCACATTTTGTAGAGTCAACAATTGACGGAACCGAACCGAACCGAATTGTCGCATAGTGCAGAGGAATGGAGGAGACACAAGATGCTTATAGCTCGGAGAATGAAGCAAGAGGAAGGGATTTCCATTTGGGAGTTGAAGGAACAAACTCCAATGGGCACGGAGAATAAATAGATAAAGAAGGAAACATGATGAAAATCATTGAAAAGTTGTAGAAAGATTTCTAGACTCACCGAGCAGATAACATGAATCTCATAAAAGCCAGGGAGAAATAAGGAGAATTCAACATAAAATTGATGTGGAGCCTGGAAAGAACAAAAAATAAGTTGGATAAGGAGAGTGACTCAAGAAAAATAGGGAGTCGTGAGACCCCTGAGAAGAAAGGAAGATCAAGAATTGTTAGCAGGCATCACCGTCACTCCTTGAAACATTCCAATAAGAGAGCACAAAGAAGTTCAAATCCATCTCTTACCAGAAAGAATAGGAAATTGGAAGTGGATGAAATGAAGGGTGAAATGAATAAAATCAAGCCTCCTACTTTTGACGAAGAACACAATAAAGATGAAGATGATGAGACAAGGTTGTTGGGCATGAGGAAATATTTCCAACTACAAAACTATTCTTCTCATGCAGAGGGAAGAATTTCCATTTACCAACTTAAAGGAAAGGAATCCATATGGTGGGATCAACTTGTGCAAGTACAACACATCAAATAGAAGAATGTTACATGGAGGGAATTCAAGAGGCATTTTGAAAATAAGTACTTAACTAAGAGGTATTATGACAAGAAAATGAAAGAGTTCTTCGAACTCAAGATGGGAAGTATGTCCATTGATGAGTATGAAAGAAGATTCTTGGAGTTGTTTAAATATGTCCCCTTCATCAAGGATGAGACAATTAAGATTCAAAGGTCTCTGAGTGGGATGCCATCTTCCATCAGTGACAAGATCCAGTATGATGACCCGAAAACTATGGAAGAAACTATAAGGAGAGAAAAATGATTATATGATCAGCAAAAAGAAAATCCTACTTTCAAAAAGTATTGGGAAGACAAGAAGAAGTTCAAGAGGGAGCAGAGGTAGAAGGGAATCAAACCACCATTTTTTAGGAACAGTCCTCAAGGACAACCAGTTTTGAGAGAGCCCATGATGTCTAAAGTAGGTGGGAGAATTCCAAGGCAGACACCTATGGAATGTTGGGGATGCAAAGGAGATCATAGGTATAAAGATTTTCCTCACAGAAAGGACAAGGTGAGAGTTGTTCACAATGTTCAGCAAGAAGAAACAATGGAGGACATGGGAAGAAGAGTACCAAGGATCTATGTAGCCCTGGACAACAAGAAAGTGGAGTTTCAATCACACATGATTGAAGTTGAAGGTATGATCAATAACCATGCCTTTACTATTTTAATAGACTCAGGAGCTATTCATAGTTACATAAATCCTGAAGTTGTGGAAATATTATGCTTGCTGAGAAGCAAGCATGAGAAATCTTGGCTGGTACAACTGGATACAGGATCCAAGAGGAAATTTGTTGAGTCGGTTAAATCATGTCCAATGGGAATGAATGGACTAAGTACCAAGGCAGATTTGAATATCTTGCCTTTAGGTTCATATGATTTCCTAATTGGTATGGACTGGTTGGACCAACACCATGCCCTTTTAGAATTCCATAAAAAGGAATTCACTTGCTTAGATGAGGAAGGAAATCAAAGAGCAGTCCAAGGAATTCCCAGGGCAGTTGCTATTAGAGAAATTTCAACAATGCAACTGAATAAATGCTACATAATTTCAGCAATGCAGCTGAAGAAATGCTACAAAAAAGGTTATCAATTATTTGTAGCTCATATGGAGGAAGCATCTAAGGATAAGGTGCCAATTCTGGAGGAATATGAAGTCCTGGAATATTTTGAAGATGTGTTCAAGGAGGTACCAGGACTACCTCCAAAGAGAGATATTGATTTCTCTATAAATTTGATGCCTGGAGCAACCACAATGTCAAAAAATCCTTACAGAATGAGTATACCAGAGCTTAAGGAGTTGCAAATGCAGCTTGAAGAACTTCTGAAGAAGGGGTATATATGCCCAAGTGTGTCACCTTGGGGTGCCCTAGTATTGTTCGTGAAGAAGAAATATTGGACATTGAGATTGTGCATTGATTTCAGACAGTTGAATAAAGTTACTATAAAGAACAAGTATCCCTTGCCAAGGATCGATGATCTCTTTGATCAGTTGAAGGATGCCAAGATATTTTCAAAAATAGATCTTAGGTCAGGGTACCATCATGTAAGGATAAAGGATGAAGACATCCACAAGACCGCCTTCAGAACAAGGTATGGTCATTATGAATTCACAGTGGTGCCATTTGGATTATCAAATGCATCTGTTGTTTTCATGTGCCTAATGAATGGTGTATTAAGAGAATATCTAGACAAGTTTGTCATAGTCTTTTTGGATGACATCCTGGTGTATTCCAAGTCAGAGGAAGAGCATGAAAATGATCTGAGGATGGTGTTGCAAGTGATAAGAGATCATCAACTGTATGCCAAATTGAGCAAGTGCTCATTTTACCAAAAGTAGATTCATTATTTGGGACATATCATTTTAGAGGAAGGGATAACAGTGGACCCTGAGAAGATAGAGGCCATTAGAGGATGGTAATCACCTAAGAATGTGACAGAAGTCAGATCCTTTATGGGTCTAGCTAGATATTAAAGGAGATTCATTGCATGGTTTTCGAAAATTTCTCACCCAATCACTTCATTGCAAAGGAAGGGGTAAAATTTTAGTGGACATAAGAGTGTGAAAAGATCTTCCAGCATTTGAAGCAGTCGTTAACCAGTGCTCCAATCCTAAGGATTGTAGATCCAAATGAAGATTTTGTAGTGTGTATAGATGCATGCAAAGAAGGACTGGGGGAGTCCTCAGTCAAAATGGATTTGTGGTATGTTATGAATCTAGAAAGATGAAGGAACATGAAAAGAACTATGAAACTCATGATTTGGAATTGGTAGCCATAGTGAATGCCCTGAAGAAATGGAGGCACTACCTCATGGGAAGGAGGTTTGAACTAAGGACAAACCATAACGGTCTGAAGTATTTGTTTGATCATCCAACCTTGAATGCTAGGTAGAGTAGATGGTTGGAATTCCTTTGTGAGTATGACTTTGATATCAAGCATATCAAAGGAAAGGAGAACAAAGTGGTTGATGCACTCAACAGGAGAGTGCATGAGTTGCATGCTACAACCATTAACATGTACCAATCAGATTTGAAAGAAATAATTGTGGAGGCTGCAAAATCAGATTTGCAGTACATGGAATTGGTAACAAAATTGCAGCTAGGTAAAATGCAGCAGAAAGTTGAAGATTATAAATTGGAAGCTGATGGAACACTCCTGTACAAAAATAGAATTTATGTACCTAATTTCTAGGAATTGATAATTATGATATTGAAAGAAATGCATAATGTGCCTTATGCTGGGCATCTTGTTTATCACAAAATAGTGACAACAGTCAAGAGCCATTACTTTTGGCTAGGTATGAAGAAGGAAATTACAGAATACATCGCCAGATGTTTGGAGTGTCAGAAGGTCAAAGTTGAACATAGGCACCCAACAGGGTTTCTACAGCCTTTACCTATTCCTGAGTGGAAGTGGGAAGTGGTGACAATAGATTTCATCATAGGATTGACCAGAACAAGAAAGCAACATGATTCCATCATGGTGGTGATGGATAAGCTTACGAAAGATGCCCATTTTATTCCATTGAAAACTACTCACAAGGAAGCTATTTTTTTTATATCTATATGAAGGAAGTAACACGATTGCACGGTATTCCCAGGACAATTGTGTCTGACAGAGACCCAAAATTCACCTCAAAGTTCTTGAAAGGGTTATTCAAAGGGTTCAGAATGAATCTAAACTTCAAAAAATCCTATCATCTTGAGTTTGATGGGAAAATAGAAAGGGTGAACCAAGTGATAAAGGACATGTTAAGGATGTATGTGATGGACAAACCATCTAAATGTGAAGATTATCTACACTTGGTAGAATTTTCCTACAACAATGGGTATCAAGCATCATTGAATATGAGCCCATTCAAAGCACTTTATGGAAGAAAGTGCAACACACCAGTAAGCTTGGACAACCCAATTGATAGAGAAATAATTGGGCCAGAGTTTCTCAAGGAAATGGAAGAGAAAATGCTGAAGATTAAACGGAATTTGAAGGTTTCCCAAGACAGGAAGAAAAACTATGCAGACAAAGGCAAAAACCATAGAGAGTTTAAAGTGGGTGACCATGTTTTCCTGAAGGTGAAAGCCAATAGAAGTTCCCTGAAGTTGTGAAGTTGTTCCAAGTTGGCAGCCAGATTTTTTGGACCGTTTGAAATCCTAGAAAGGATTGGACTAGTAACTTATATGATTGCATTGCCTTCATCCACGACTGTACATAATGTGTTTCATGTTTCAATGCTTAATAAATATATACTTGATGCTAATCATGTTATTGATTGGAATGTGATTCAGGTGGAGAAAGAAGGCATCTTGCAAGTGCATCCGGTACGTATACTGGACCAAAAAAGCAAGTAGCTCCAGAATTGAGCCATAGGCCTTGTAAAAGTCTAGTGGACCTGGTACGGTCCTGAGGACACAACATGGGAGCATGAAGATGATATGTGGGTAGAGTACCCACATATTTTTGAAGATTTTGGAAATCTTGTTGTTGTTGTGTAAATAAGTTGCACTGAGGACAGTGAAAAAATAAGGGGAGGGGATTGTAACACCCCAAGGCTGAGCCCTGCTGAATTGTAATTATGTTTATAGGTTGGTGAGTTGAGTGGTTATAAGCTGATAAACTTATGTGCTTATTAGGCTGGTGAGCCAGATGCTAAGGCCAATGAGCCTAATTTTGTATATGTAAATACTCACATCATCAATAAAATTACACTGTTGCGTGTAGACCGACCACGAAGAAAGAGTTATGGGGGACTAAGCTCCACTAGGTAGGGTAAGGGAGGTGGATAAGCGTCTAGGCCTAGGGGCTAATCTAGAGGGCTTACCTCTAAGGGAATAATATTTTATTATTATTTCCCAAAGGCTATGTGATCTAAAAATGAAGAAGACTTGTATTCTTGAAAATATTTGCAAGTTAAATTTTATGTGTTAAAATGAAAATGGATCAACTTTGCAACACAACATTAATAGAATTTACTCATTCAAGATGCATATAAACAACAACAATAATAGTGAATAGAAAACACATAACACAACAAATGATAAAGGAGTTCACCCCTCTCTTGGGCTACATCTCTTGGTCCAGCTTCTAATGGATATTTTGTATTATTTGCTCAAAGTGCTCAAAAATTTTCTTTACAATGCTCAAAATGCCAAATAGACTGCTCCAATGGCTTCAGAACGTCCAAAAACCCCTAGCTGGGCTTTTTCGGCACCTCATTTGGCCAAAAATTGAAGAAGATAGGCTTCCTGGAAGTCCCCCTTCAAACTTGCTATCTCTGCATCTATAAATTGCACCCTTGTTGGCTCAACCTAGCCCACATGCATATTTAAGTGTTAAAACTTAGCACCAGACGCAATCGTGCAAACCGTGCAAACTGTAGGACGGTTACGGACACACCTAGCCCCTAACCGCCAAGGCTATGGTCATATGACCCATGTGACCGCGCGTTTAAAGAATAAGGGCCAAGAGTTTACATAACCGTTTGAACCAAATTTAAATCCAAACCAAAACTCATACCTGCATGTGCACGTCACGATATAACAATGGTCATATGGAAACAAAATATGTGACCGGGGGCTGGGGCTAAGCCCCAGCCCGGACCCCCACGCCAACATACAACAAACTCAAACTTAAATTTATGTGAAACCATATATATAACAAGGAATATGGTGTGGTGCGTTGGCAATGCAAACTTTGCAAAGGTTATACATGGGTGGAGGTCATGGGGTCAAACCCGGTGGACTCCAATAAGATTTTATACAAGCAACCAATAACAGGGTGCCACGTGGCAGCCCATGACTGGGCCACGTGGCACTGTACAACCAATCAAATACTGCCACGTGTTGCAATTTCATTCATCCACATCTGCCAACTGTCTGCCACTCATCTCTGCCACATGTCATATGGACTGCCACGTCAGCAGCCGTACGGACTGTACGGACTGTACAGTCAACATCCCTTTTTTTGCCTGTTTGTCATTTTGAACAGAACACGATATCTCTCGCTCCCGACATTTGTTTGAACCCAAATGAGTTGCGTTGGGTTCATAACAACGAGGCCTACGTTCTTGTTCGATTTGAAGCAATTCCAAGCACTTTGAATTTTGAGCAAAATTTGATCCCCTAGATCACACCTCCCCATTGGAAATCTTTTGGACCTCCAAAAGACTATTTTTCAGTCTATTTGAAGATGAGGGTATAGCTCCCTCACCTTTCCAACCTCAATCCACTTGGCTTTGTTGGGATTTGTACCTTTAAGACCAACTCGAAGATACTCCACATTTCCTCATTTTGAAGTTCGCATTCTCCTGTCAAGGATTGTGTCTTCATGTAGTTCTGTAAGATATTCTGGGAAAAAATCATCTATAGAAGGAATATGAACATGCTCTCCTTGATCATCAATCAAAGGAGGCTCATACAATTTCAAATTCTCAACATTAACAACTGCATACCTTTGCATATAAGGAGGCAAATCTAAACGTAAGGCATTGTTACCAAACTTTTCGATAATCTTGAAATGACCATATCGAATTGGTTTCAATTTTTTACCTTCTCCTTTAAGCCTCTCCTTACTGATGTAAAGCCAAAATTCATCTCCAACTTGGAAACTGTGATCAACACGATGCTTGTCATGTCTTATCTTGTACTTGGCTTGACTCTTTTCCAACTGCTCTTGCACCATCTGATGTATCGACTGGATTTGTTCAATGAAATTTTCTACCCTATCAATGTCATATTGACCATCAATAGCAATATCCTTCCCAAAGATAAAATCTAAAGGATATTTGGGAAAATAGCCAAAACATGCTTCAAATGGCGACGTTTGAGTTGAAGAGTGCTTAACTCGATTGTAAGCATGTTGAATGTAGTGTAAATGCTCATCCCAAAGTTTAGGATGCTTGCTGCAATAACCATGAAGAAGATGCACCACTGTTCGATTTACCACTTCTGTCTGACCATCGGTTTGTGGATGAAAAATTGTGCTCTTTTTTAGTTTGGTGTCCATGAGTGCCCATAAACTCGACCAAAAACTTCCAACAAATCGAGAATCCCGATTAGAAATAATGGATTTAGGCAATCCAAAATGCACCCAAACATTTTGAAAGAACATTTGTGTCGTTTGTTCAGCTGTAACCTACTTCTTACAAGGAATCAAAATACACATTTTTCTAAATCGATCAACCACAACATAAAGATAATCATGATTTCATCTAGACACAGGTAGACCTCCTACAAAGTCCATAGAAATACTTTCCCAAGGACGAGAAGGAATCGGAAGTGGAGTATACAAATCCAACTTTCGATTGCTAGGTTTGCTTGTGCCACATAATGAACATCCTCAAACATATATCGAAACACTTTCATTCATTTTAGGCCAATAGCAGTACCTTTGCAAATTAGCCATTGTCTTGCCTACACCAAAATGACCAGCAATAAGAGAAGAATGGGATTCTATTATTATGTTGATTCTTTCACCCTGTGGAATACATAGCTTGCCAAGATGATACAAAAGATTATCATGCACATGGTAATCCAATTCCTCAACATGGTTAGAATGACACAAAGTCTCATATACTTCTTTAAAATCAGTATCTAAA
>ML778397.1:2364130-2408245 GCA_009831015.1 Picea engelmannii
TCCCACCAAATGAGTGCTGCACTATCCAATCTTAAAGAAGCAAGTTGAATCTTAGTTTCATCATCTTGAATTTTTTGTATCCTACAATACACCTCAATCTGACGAATCCAATTATCTAATTTCTCAGCATTTACTTCTCCATTTTACATTGGCAATTCGAATTTAATATCAAGCTTTAACATAGGAATTTGTGAAGGAGTTTTACCATGTCCTTTTGGAGAATTCGAAAGAGGTCTTGAATTGGTAGAAGAAGAAGAAGATGGAGGTGAGGGTGGTGGAGAAGAACCATTCCCTCCATTTCCTTTTGGAGTTTTATCACCACTGTATCCCTTATGCTTTGAAGGGTTGGAGCCTTCACCTTGCAATCCTGTATTCCTTTCCATCAAGATTTTCATCATCTCTCTCATTTCCATGACAGCCTTTCTGAGATTTTCATCTTCTGCAGGAATATGTTCATGACTCTCTTCATGAGCCATACTTGGTGAATGCCTCCTTGAAACTTGCGGTGATGATATAAGCTGCCTCCTTGAAGGATGAGAACTTGGCTCTACAAGTTGACCTTCTCCTCTTGTGAGTTTCAACCTTGTGAGCATCAGAAAACAAAACACTTGCAAATAATCAAGTCTTCAAAAATCTATGCTCTGATACCAACTTGATCTAAAAATGAAGAAGACTTGTATTCTTGAAAATATTTGCAAGTTAAATTTTATGTGTTAAAATGAAAATGGATCAACTTTGCAACACAACTTTAATAGAATTTAATCATTCAAGATGCATATAAAAAGAAACAATAACAGTGAATAGAAAACACATAACACAACAAATGTTAAAGGAGTTCACCCCTCTCTTGGGCTACATCTCCTGGTCCAGCTTCCAATGGATCTTTTGTATTATTTGATCAAAGTGCTCAAAAGTGTGCTTTACAATGCTCAAAATGCCAAATAGATTGCTCCAATGGCTTCAAAACGTCCAAAAACCCCTAGCTGGGCTTTTTCGGCACCTTGTTTGGCCAAAAATTGAAGAAGATAGGCTTCCTGGAAGTCCCCCTTCAAACTTGTTGTCTTTGCATCTACAAATTGCACCCTTGTTGGCTCAACCTAGCCCACACGCATATTTAAGCGTTAAAACTTAGCACCGGACGAAACCGTGCAAACCATGCAAACTGTAGGATGGTTACGGGCGCACCTAGCCCCTAACCGCCAAGGCTATGGTCGTATGACCCATGTGGTTGAGCGTTTAAAGAATAAGGGCCAAGAGTTTACATGACCGTTTGAACCAAATTTAAATCCAAACCAAAACACATACTTGCGTGCACGCATCATGATATAACAATGGTCATATGGCAACAAAATATGTGACCGGGGACTGGGGCTAAGCCCCAGCTTGGACCCCTGCGCCAACATACAACAAACTCAAACTTAAATTTATGTGAAACCATATATATAAAAAGGAATATGGTGTGGCGTGTTGGCAATGCAAAGTTTATACATGGGTGGAGGTCATGGGGTCGAACCCAGTGGACTCCAATAAGATTTTATACAAGCAACCAATAATAGGGTGCCACGTGGCAGCCCGTGACTGGGCCACGTGGCACCGTACAACGAACCAAATACTACCACGTGTCACAATGTCATTCATCCACATCTGCCAACTATCTGCCACTCATCTCTGCCACGTGTCATACGGACTACCACGTCAACAGTCGTACAGACTGTATAGTCAGCATCCCTTTTTTTGCCTGTTTGTCATTTTGAACAAAAGGTGATATCTCTCGCTCCCGACGTCCGTTTGAACCCAAATGAATTGCGTTGGGTTTGTAACGATGAGGCCTATTCTCTCATTCAATTTGAAGTGATTCTGAGCACTTTGAATTTTGAGCAAAATTTGATCCCCTGGATCACTATGGATGGCATAAGCCGTGTTTTCCTAAGTTCCTGGGAAAAAGGGGAATGAGTGGTAAGTGGAACTCATGTGGCTTCAGGAAGACATGTGTCAACCTGGGTGCATGCAGTTTATAGCTAGGAAAGCCAGATCATTGGGGGTTCTCTTCCCATTCAGTCGTTGCTCCCCATCCTTGCGAGGGGACCAATTTTGAGTTTCCTCATGACCCTTGTGATTCTCTGGAAGCATGTCACCCTTCCCGATTGACCAGGGATTCACATATTGAACCATTTATCAATCACCATCACCTCTGTATATAGTACACACGTTTGGAATCTTGCAGTCGTACTTGAGTTATCTCGTGTGTATCTTGTGAAGCCCAACACATTTTTATTCGCCTGAGTCATGCTGTGTCTTAGCATTAGGTTGTTGCCATTTTCAGTGCCATAACCATTTTCTGTTGTTGTCATCACCCATGTGTTAGTTGAATGATGTTGATGTATTTCTTAGGAGTTGAATTGAAGAAGCAGGTTATTAGGCCTGTGAGAAACTTTCCCAGGTGAGAGAGTTTGCTGTGAAGTGGTTTCTCCTAGAAGGGAGTCCCATAGAAGCTACAATACTCCGAGACTTCTGGTCCATGCTGTTGTTGAAGCCCAAGGTAAGGGAGGTGTAATAGTTGATGGACTTGTATTAGTGAATGTGTACCCTCCTGGGGTGGAGCATGCGTGTGGGGAATGATGGTCTGTGGGTTGTGGGCATAAGTGACTCCTGGGATAAAATATCCTTCTTGTTGTTCTGTGCAACTTCCTTGTTGTCCTTGCATGGCCTAGAATTCCCTTACCTGGTGGAGTTTAGTCCCAGCTCAGGGGTGACCCATTGTTGAGCGTGATGAACAACATGGTCTAAGGCTGGGAGGTTCGTGGAAGGCCTGCACGCATTTAGTGGTCATCTATTAAAAGATAAGTACCAATTATGTGTTCGTTGTATGTTGTGTATTTGTATTTGCATTATAATTAATGAGTAATGCCTGTATATATATATATATATATATATATATATATATATATATATGTTGCATGTATGTGTTAATGTTGCTTCTGCATGAACATATGTGTGAATAGAGTATTGATGTTTGTTTAATTTCATTAGATAGATATATATTTATAAGTGTGAATACTATATGTTATCTATATCTTCCGGTTAAGTTTTATATGTGATTATTTCCACAAAGTTACTCGGTGGCAGGGCCTGGCCTATTGTTTAAGGCCAAGAATGTCATAGAAATGGTATCGTAGTAGTAAAGGCAAAGTTAATGTTATTTGGGTAGCGTAACTCGGCAGGGGTTGATGGCCGGGGGACGTTACATCAACAATTGGGGACATTTATATAATGTAGACCAACCACGAAGAAAGAGTTATGGGGGACTAAGATCCACTAGGTAGCATAAGGGAGGTGGATACGTGTCTAGGCCTAGGGGCTAAGCTAGAGGGCTTACCTCTAAGGGAATAATATTTTATTATTAATTCCCAAAGGCTATGGATGACATAAGCTATGTTGTCCTAAGTTACTGGGAAAAAGGGGAATGAGTGCTAAGTGGAACTGATGTAGGAGCATCGCTCCAAGCCAGCTACGCGCTCGCCAGCCAACACATCAAGCATGCATTCAATGGAGGAGAGAGGTGCAGCCTTCTCATTTTTCAAATTTTGAAAAATTGTATTAAATGTTGTAAGGCTGGTAGAGCCAAAAGCCATGCATGTGCGCAAGCTTTAGATAAAGGTTGCCTTAAATGGTTGTAATGTTGAGATCTAGATCCGATTCGGACTAGACAGCCATTCAATGTAATTGAATGTAATTTAATGAGAGTTGGTGAGGATGGAGGGAAGAGCTCGAGGAGCCCCCTTTTGTAAAAATATCCTTTGTATCTGTAGGCAAGTGAGTCGGTAGAGAAAAAAGAGTAGAAAAGAGAATAGGTTAGAGAGGAGAGGAAGCCATGACTTTGTTACAGTCTGAGCTCACATTGTAAAAAGGCATTTCATATTAATACAATTAGAGCAGTTTTTCCTACATGTTATTCTGTGTATGTTGATGAATGTATTTATGTGTTTATGATATGTTGTAGATGTATGTTAGATGTGCATTTGCAAGGATAGATAGATTTTTCCATCTGTGGGTTTACTGATTTTATGTTTGGTTCTTTGTGGCTTCATGCAAGAGGTTGCATGATAGAACACTGGAGGTTCTGTAAGCCAGTGCATAGAGTGCACTTCTGAATTTTGTGGAATTTAGACAAGGACGTGCCAGGAGGGTGCACCAAAGGAAGTCATTGACCCAAGGAGGGGGCCTCAAGGTTGCTGAACACCTTGAAGGAAGAACTGTGCAGAGGAGGGCATAGGGAAGACAAAATTTCTGAGAATTCTGTGAGACTTTGCCAAGAGGACATTGAGTGGATGCATAGGGTGCACAGACGGAACTCTATTTTGAGTTCAGTGAGAAGACAGAGTCACTGAAGATTCTGTAGAAGCTCTTCTAGGAGGGAATTGAGCGAGTGTAAGGAGTGCACCGAGAAGAACTCTCTTTCAAGTTCTGAGATAAGATAAGTGTCACAAGAGGAGACAATCACAGGGTTACTAAACACCCTATAGGCTCAGCAAAGCGTGCTTGAGCAAGAAGTTTCCAGAGGGAACTTACATCCCTTCAAGGAGAGAAAGGGATAGAGACACTTTGAGGTCAGAGCCATAGATAAGATCAGAAGAGATAGCACCATTTCATGCAAAGGTTCTGCAAGAGGTTGTAGAGTTCGAAGGAACCTTTGAGGTTCAGAGAAATAAATCTCAGGAGGAGGAATGCCTCTTAGAATACAGGTGGGAGCCAAGGTTACATGCTTCGTATCAGAGACAAAGGCCGAGGCCTTTTGGAGAAAGAAATCTTCCAAGGGAAAGGAAGAAGGGCATGCTCAAGGTAGAGCATAGTTGCCATTAGATCAGCTGGAGAGGCAAGATCTAGGTCGTTGAATTCTACATCTAGACAGCAGGAGGAGGAGGAGCACAACTGTCATTGGATCGACACTAGGAGGAAAGATCTGGATCGTTGAATCTACATCCAGGCAGCAGGAGGAGAGTGCATAAAGGAGGTTTGATCTGAACCGTCAGATCTAGCACCAAGGATCGATAGCCATCGAATCCGGGAGAAGGTGTGAGGGGTTTAATCCCTGGGAAGCCACACATAAGAGTAGAATAGACGGTCATAATTCTCTATGGAGAACTCACGAAATTGTGAGGACCATAGGATTGACCATTGATCTCAGATAGATCTGGACCATCAGTCCATTTCGTGAATTTGGGTATCGCGAGCTGGGAGGCGGAGTTCTTTGCGCTACAAAGTTTCGAGTCGCGAGATCGCGATTCAACCTGAACCATCGATCGAGGAGGAAGGAGAGCTGTGAGATTTGGCACCTCGCTACATCATGTATCAGGGTTTTAGAAGGTGAAGGATTTGCACCTTGATCACTAAAGTCATGAAGTGTCGAGCGTCGAGGGCTTGTGCAAACACGTGTCACATCCATTAGGTGGGGACCGCATGGTTGACAAGTGGCGCAAAAATAGAGCACACAGAAAAGGCGAAAGTAGGCGACAGGTGGCATACACGCATCACCTAGGAAGGAGTCAACCCAATGTTGACTTATAGTGCTTTGGGGATTCACAAAGGAGGAGCATGAGGGCTCAACACTCCAACTCGTGAAGTCGCGAGTTGCGAGTAGTGCTAGTGTTTAGCCTAGCCTACAGTTATATGTAGCAGGTGCTAGAGAGGAAGGAGACATACCCGAATCACATCTCGGGTATCGGCATTTGGAGAAAGAGGAGTCAAGGGTCTTTGAATCACAAACTCGCAAGTTGCAAAAGGCGCTTGTTCTAAGGCCCGGTTGTGGTTGCATGGAGATGTAAGGCTCGCGCCTGGTGTTAAGTTGCGCAGGGTGAGTTTTCATGAAGGACCTATGGAGTGGATTCGTGAGGTTCCAATAGGGATCCGAGGGAGCTGCTTCAGCTGAAGGAGAATTTAGAACGATCCTGTGCTGATCTCGACCAGAGGGTCGGGGGTCTGCGTCAAAAGTGGTATCAGAGCCACTTTCTGTCTGTAGACTGCAGGCAGAGGGAGGCAGAGTAGATAAATAAAATACTCTGATACACACCATCAAAAGTGGTATCAGAGCTTGTTTCTGTCGGTATATTGCAGGCAGAGGGAGCCAGAGGAAAAGGAAGATAGAGTGTTGAAGCTTTGTGATGATTGTTGCAAGGTGCACAACAGTCAATAGACAGTCAGGAGGACTGTAGGAAAGGGTGGAAGCACTCATAGTTGCAAAGTGACAACAACAAGTTTTCCAGGAGGGTAGACAAGAACAGGAAGATGGCTACTGAAGGCCATCGACATGGTGGAAAGAAGAACCATAAACAGTAGAGGAAATATTAAATGGATAAAGAGCTCACTGAGATAAGGGTGAGAATGGAAGAGCTTGCACTGCGGGTGCAATAGAATGCAAAATCGTGATGGGTATATGAATGGCCTATGAAAACGAAAGTAAAGTGGCTAGAGGACAACGAAGACTGTTGAAAGGATGGTTGAGGTACACTGAAAGCCTTAGAGACATGGAGGAAGTGGTTCATATGTGTGAACTAGAAGCTGGGAGAAATCTCAGTGATGATGAGGAGAAGAGATCACTGGGAGATCTCGTGAACTGCCAGGAAGGCAGTGAAGAAAGTTTAGATTGCTAGATGGGCAATGAGATGGGATCGTTGGACGATCTCAGAGACTGCCAGGTGAGCAGCGAGGAACTTTCAAGTTGCCAGGTGGGAAATGAGATGAGATCGTTAGAGGATCTCATAGACTGTCAGGAGGGCAGAGAGAAAATCCCATATTGCCAGGTGGGCAAGGGAGAGTAGATGAACTTAGAAGTGAGTTCATATTAGCAAGAGGAGATGACAGAGAAGGAAGGTCAGAAAAGTATTCTGATGATTGGGGGAATTCGAGTATTCCTGCCAAATAGTCCAATAGAGGCTAATACAAGCATTGCACATCAGGGTATAGTGAAACAAGAATATGAGAAGGAGGCCATGGGGCCAAATGATTTTAAAGTTAACTGTGTCTGTGATGTAGGTAAGAAAAAGGAACGATAGCCATCAAAGACTGTCATGATGAAGGAGCAGATATCAAAAGCTGCCCAAGGAAAATAAGAGGAGCACATAGTTCAGATGCTCACTCCATGGGAGATGGAGTTGGAGATGTTGGAGGATTGGTTGAAACATCCAGAACTAGTAGATGAATGACATGAGCAGATAGTCATGTAGATGTTAGCAGAGGAGCATTCTAAGGAATCACTCAGAAATTTCAGCCAGGGAGTTGAACAGATGATGACTACAGTGTCGAGGCATGCAGTAGGAAATGAAACAAAATTCCAGTCTGGGAAGCAGCTGGAGGAAGATGGATATGCACCAACAGGAGAACTGGTAGAAGCAAAGCTATCAGAAGGGGAAGCTAAGAAGAGACTCAATGATAAGACTGTAGAACTGAATTTTGCAGCAGAGTGGCAAGCTGAGGCCATAGAGGAAGAAAATAGCATGGGGGATCTAGTTGATCTGCCCACTGATAAGGATGAAGAAGTGAATTCGAGGAGACTGCATAAAGAGAGCCAGCCATGGGAACAACTGGACGAGGATATTGAGAAGATTAGAAGGATGATGTCGAGGTTAGCAGCAGAAACTGCCAGTGAGGAGAAGCTGAGTAGGAGGAGACCTTCCATAGCAACAGAGAAGATGCAACAGCAGTAGCGAAGCGAGGGAGCAGATGGAAAACTCCAAAGAACTGTTTGGGATCCAGGTGGATTTCAACAAGGATGTTGGGAAGCTCATGAGTAGGAGCTCATGAACTTTTCACAGCAGAGGAGTATGATGTAGGAGCATTGCTCCAAGCCAGCTATGCGCCATCCAACCATCACATAAAGTGTGCATTCAATGGAGGAGAGAGGTGCAACCTTCTCGTTTTTCAAATTTTGAAAAAATTTATTAAATGTTGTAAGGTTGGTAGAGCCAAAAGCCATGCATGTGCGCAGGGTTTAGATAAAGGTTGCCTTAAATGGTTGTAAGGCTGAGATCTAGATCCAATTCAGACTAGTCAATGTAATTGAATGTAATTTAATGAGAGTTGGTGAGGATGGAGGGAAGAGATTGAGGAGCCCCCTTTTGTAAAAAGATCATTTGTATCTGTAGGAAAGTGAGTCGGTAGAGAAAAAAGAGTAGAATAGAGAATAGGTTAGAGAGGAGAGGAAGCCGTGACTTTGTTATAGTCCGAGCTCACATTGTAAAAAGGCATTTCATATTAATACAATTAGAGTAGTTTTTCCTGCATGTTATTCTATGTATGTTGATGAATATCTTTATGTGTTTATGATATGTTGTAGATGTATGTTAGATGTGCATTTGCAGGGGTAGATAGATTTTTCTATCTGTGGGTTTACTGATTTTACGTCTGGTTCTTTGTGGCTTCATGCAAGAGGTTGCATGACAGAACACTGCGGGTTCTGTAAGCTAGTGCATAGAGTGCACTTATGAATTTTGTGGAATTTAGACAAGGATGTGCTAGGAGGGTGCACCAGAGGAAGTCATTGACATAAGGAGGGGGCCTCAAGGTTGTTGAACACCTTGAAGGAAGAACTATGCAGAGGAGGGCATAGGGAAGACAAAATTTCTGAAAATTCTGTGAGACTTTGCCAAGAGGGCATTGAGTGGATGCACAAGGTGCATATAAGGAACTCTATTTCGAGTTAAGTGAGAAGACAGTCACTGAAGATTTTGTAGAAGCTCTGCCAGGAGGGCATCGAGTGAGTGAAAGGAGTGCACCAAGAAGAACTCTCTTTCGAGTTCTGAGATAAGAGAAGTGTCACAGGAGGAGACACTCATAGGGTTACTGAACACCCTATAGGCTCAGCAAAGCATGCTTGAGCAGGAAGTTTCCAGAGGGCACTTACATCCCTTCAAGGAGAGAAAGGGACAAAGACACTTTGAGGTCAGAGCCAAAGATAAGCTCAGAAGAGATAGCACCATTTCATGCAAAGGTTCTGCAAGAGGTTGTAGAGTTCGAAGGAACCTTTGAGGTTCAGAGAAATAAAGCTCAGGAGGAGGAATGCCTCTTATAATACAGGTGGGAGCCAAGGTTATAGGCTTCGCAGCAGAGACAAAGGCAGGGGCCTTTTGGAGCAAGAAATATTCCAAGGGAAAGGAAGAAGGGCATGCTCAAGGTAGAGCATAGCTGCCGTTAGATCAACTAGAGAGGCGAGATCTGGGTCGTTGAAGTCTATGTCTAGACAACAGGAGGAGGAGCAACACAACTTCCCTTGGATCGACACTGGGAGGAAAGATATGGATCATTGAATCTACGTCCAGGTAGTAGGAGGAGAGTGCGTAAAGGAGTTCAGATCTGAACCGTCAGATCTCGCACCAAGGACCGTTAGCCGTCAGATCTAGGAGAAGGTGCAAGGGGTTTAATCCCTGGGAAGCTGCAAATAAGAGTAGAACGGACGGTCAGAATTCTCTGTGGAGAACCCACGAAATCACAAGGACCGTAGGATTGACCATCGATCTCAGATAGATTTGGACCGTCAGTCCATTTCATGAATTCGGGTATCGCGAGCTGGGAGGCGGAGTTATTTGCACTACAAAGTTCTGAGTCACGAGATCGTGATTCGACCTGAACCGTCGATCTAGGAGGAAGGAGAGCCATGAGATTTGGCACCTCGGTACATTGTGTATCGGGGTTTCGAAAGGTGAAGGAGTTGCACCTTGATCACTAAAGTCACGAAGTGTCGAGCACCGAGGGCTCATGTGAACACGTGTCACATCCGTTAGGTGGGGATCATGTGGTTGATAGGTGGCGCAAACATAGAGCACACAGAAAAGGTAGAAGTAGGTGACAGGTGGCATACACGCATCGCCTAGGAAGGAGTCAACCCATTGTTGAATTATCATGCTTTGGGGATTCACAAAGGAGGAGCACGAGGGCTCAACACTCCAACTCGCGAAGTCACAAGTTGCGAGTAGTGCTAGTGTTTAGCCTAGCCTACGGTTATATGTAGCAGGCGCTAGCGAGGAAGGAGCCATACGCGTTTCGCATCTCAGGTATTGGTGTTTAGAGAAAGAGGAGTCGAGGGTCTTCGACTCATGAACTCACGAGTTGCGAAAGGCTCTTGCACTAAGGCCCAGTTGTGGTCACATGGAGATGTAAGGCTCGCGCCTGGTGTTAAGTTGCGCAGGGTGGGTTTTCATGAAGGACCTGTGGATCAGATTTGTTGAAGGTTCCAGCAGGGAACCCAAGGAGCCGCTTCGACTCGAGGAGAATTTAGAACGATCCTGAGCGGATCTCGGCCAGAGGGTCGGAGGTCTACGTCAGGAACTCATGCGGCTTCAGGAAGACATGTGTCAACCTGGGTGCACATAGTTTATAGCTAGGAAAGCCAACTCATTGGGGGTTCGCTTCCCATTCGGTCGTTTCTCCCCATCCTTGTGGGGGGACTAGTTTCGAGTTTCCTCATGACCCTTACAATTATCTGGAAGTATGTCACCCTTCCTGATTGACTAGGGATTCATGCATTGAACCAATTCTCCATCACCATCACCTCTGTATCTAGTACGCACCTTTGGAATCTTGCAGTCGTACTTGAGATATCTCATGTGTCTCCTCTGAAGCCCAACGCATTTTTATTCTCTTGAGTCGTGATGTGTCTTAGCATTAGGTTGTTTCCATTTTTAGTGCCATAACCATTTTATGTTGTTGTAGTCACTCGTGTGTTAGATGAATGATGTTGATATATTTCTTAGGAGTTGAATTGAAGAAGTAGGTTGTCAGGCCTGTGAGAAACTCTCCCAGGTGAGAGAGTTTGCTAGGAAGTGAGTCCCATAACAACTACAGTACTCTGAGACTTCTGGTCCAACCTGTTGTTGAAGCCCAAGGTAAGGGAGGTGTAATAGTCGATGGACTTGTATTATATAAATTAACATTATAATGTTAATTTTATTTTGCAGGTCTTTGAATTTTTTGGAGAGGCATTTCATTTCTCTCAAGACCTCTTTAGGAGAGCATATGGAAGATTCATAAGTAGGCTTTTATCTTTTTCCATCTATCTCCCCATTTGGCCTTCATCCTATTCTTCTCATGAAATGAGGGACAACCCTTTCTTGGGTCAGTACACCTGAAAATACCAAAAGGTGAGGAGATGAGGGGATGAAGTGTGGAAAGTGAAAAGTATGGTCGAGAATGGAACGATGAATCATCAAAATGACCTCCTATTAGAAACATTATCCCTAATGGCAATCCACTTACTAGAGCGCAATGCCAACCACCAAAGTGAAACAGGGAAAAGAGCATAATGTCCAAGAAAACGTTACATAATCAAAAGCGGTAATAGTTGAAACAAACTCAAATGCCTTAGATATTGAAATGAAACTCACCATAAGACCTGAATTGTACCTCATGGAGAAAGACCCAATTTCTTTCTTAGGCCAGCTGATGTGGTGTATACCGTCATGATGAACCTGGAGATATGGTGGTGAGGTGGGTCTCTATCTGTGCAAGTGGACATTGATGGTCAAGTTGTCTCTTGATACTCCATGTCTGCAACCTAAGGGACTCAAGACATCATCTTCTTAGTTATCCCTAGGAGTTGGGGATAACATCTGGCTCCTACTTGGAGGCATGTACTTGTCTTAGGGTGCATGAGAACTGCAACATCATCTTGTCGACTTATGCCTACATTGAAACAAAACACCATAAAATATAGGGTGGTTCTATCACCCTTCGTCTATATATATCAAAATAAAAAATGAAAGCTAATATAGAAAAGATTTTTTTTAGCATTTTTTCAAAAAAATTAAACTAAACATGAAATCAATATGCAAGTAGAGGAAAATGAAAATAAAAAATGAAATGCAACTAAACTGCCCTGAGCAGTCAATATGAAAATGCGAGAAATCAGGATGACCTACCTACTGACCTGGGGCCTTGGCACCCTAAATATCAAGCGATATGTGATGTTAGGTGAAGTCATACAACCAGTGCAACCAGTTGATCATCTCATCAAAGTATCTCCCCCTATGCTTAATTATGTAAAACAAAAAAGATAAGTCAAGCAAAAAATGATCATGAGAATAAATAGATATATAATCATGAAATGAAATGAAATGAATGGAGATGGGTGGGAGAGAGGTAATCATGTTGGAAAGAGAAACCAATAGCCTAATCATGTTTCCTGAAAGTGTAACCACAAGCTTGATCCATCCATATCTGAAGATGGATACCATATGTAGATGATGGATCATCTTCATCTCTGTTAGTATGATCATTGCTTCCTGAAGACTGATAAGATATGAAAGATCAAAATAATACCTCATGATTTCTCTGAGAAGAAGGAATGAGGTAAGGGACCAGATCAGGTCTAGAGAAAGAAAAATGTGGTCTTTTCATCTGTGAATCCTTATATAAATCCCCAATATGAGAATACTTTCTCTTTGTAGAGTGAGCCTTTGATTTTTCTGGGATGGCCACATCTTGGTGTTCATCTAAAATTGAGGATGAAGGTGGCTGAAAATCCTCATAGAACAAGTCTGCATCCCCAAAAGGATCTGCATCATAACTCCCACGGGATGGCTGAAAATCATCCTTAAAATGTTGTGTCGGGTCATCCTCGGATGGAAGGAACAAATTTGTAATCATATCATCATCAGGATGCTAAACATCTGAATCATATACATATGAATACCATTATTCTGATGATAACTCAACCCATTTTTCTTGAGATCCACCCTCAATGTCATCAATGTGGTCTCCATAAAAAATAAGACAACCACCATCCCATCTACGTCTCCTAGTTTGTATGAACCTGTCTATATGATCATCAAATAAATCCAAGGGTTCTTTCATAAAACCATCAATTTGACTGAAAATAGCGATCTCTTTGTCTTTGTGTGCAGGAAGGATAGAGGCTAGGGAAACTTCAACTAGATCTTCAATTGCTTCTTCAACTTCATGCAGAGGAGGAAAGCAAGGCTGGAAAACCTCACCTTCATCAAGCAGGAACAAAGAAAACGATGTCTCAACCTGTTGCGATTCATCATAAATCTTCTTTCTCTTTATGTACATGCCCCTCCATCGCCTCTTCATCACAAGGGGATTGATCCTTAATACATAGTGCTTTGTTTTCCTTCTTTCAAAAGGATGTGTTGCATCCAAGGGATTCTCTAATACTTATTCACTTCCAAAGTCATGGAATAAAGTATCATCAAGATCATCAAAAAGGTCACAACTCATCAAGTTCTCTTATTGATGTGCATGGGGAATAGAGGCCTCGATGTCTTCATCAAGTGGAAGGGAATATATGAGCACTTCATCTTTATCAAATGTCTCATCTAGATCTTCAACATGAGAAACTTCATCGGGATATTATTCAGTATTTTCTTCATATATTTGTCCTTCAATCATTTCTTCATCCGTTGTCTCATCATCCACTGGAAAACCTTCTCTACAAAGAGCATGTTTGAGCTATTGGAAAGTATCTTGAAAATTCTAAGTAGCTAGCGAATAATTCTTGAGAAATTATTCAATGAGATTTGCAGAAGACATGATACTCTTTGGATTACATGAGTGTGCAAGCCAACTCCTTTGACTTGATACCAGTGAAGATATAAAAAATTTCATCAACACATGTTCATGTAGCACATATTAGATTGAAGCATACTTTATATAATTGACAACATGGGTGACTGCTAGAGTTGGATCACCATTAAAACTAGGGTAACTTTCCCTCCACTCTGAAGGGCAGTGATTTGGATATCCATGGATATTTTGAACATAAATAGAAGGTTACATTTTATGGAATTACTATGGTAAGTCCCATGAGGCCATGGTTCCATTACTTAGGGTAATACCTCAATGGAGTCACAAGATGAGATCAAGGCTCATCAAAGGATGTAAAGGGAGAGGGAACTTCCCTCAGGTGGAGTCACTGAGAAAACTAGGGAAAGTATTTGGGATAGCTTGCCAAACTGTCATTAGGGTTTGGAAGAGGATTCAAAATCCTTGCCAACAACGATGCCAAAATGTTATCGCACAAGTTGTAGGTTGGTAAAATCCTGACCCAAACCACAAAATGGTGACAACTAAGAGAACACCTACCCACTTTCACCTTAGATAGGTATTTATGTCACTTTAGGGGTGGAGTGATCACCTCAATGGGGGAATCTCGGTGACCCTAGGGGGAAATGATATGGAAAGTGATATGATGAGATGGATTCCCCTATAGGTCAATTTTCTATGTGGAATATGGATTTTATGACATTTCTCGGTGGTGGCCAATGGTTTCCAAGAAGTATAAGTACTTGCAAAGGGTGATTGTACCTGCCCGAGACACAAGAAAAGCCAAGTATGCACGTAATATATTAGGTGGAAAAGAAAGTTAAGATTGTTGTCCCTAATTGCAGCAGTAATATATATATATATATATATATATATATATATATATATATATATCAGTAAAATAAATATTTTTAGAGCTGCTAAAAATATGCTAAAAGTCTATCAAATGATGCAAGAGAAAAGTTAGCAAAACACTAGCACAACTCAAGTGTAAAAGCATAAGACTTTAGCATCAATGTAAGTATGTTATATAAAAGTGTTGCAGATATATATTTGAAGCCTTATGGATGTATCAAACAAGTTTTTACAGAAGAAAAATCAGCCACTAAAAATCACAATTAATCCACCCAAAAGATGCACTGAGACTAGTAGATTATAGGGGTAAATTATTAACAATTTTTTACTGTTGAACTGTGAGTTATTTAGAGATTTGTTTAGGGTTTTTTGATGCCCTAGTGTATGTAGCTTTGTTTTATTACAACATCAAGAATTCATTAACAAAACAAAACTCCTTAGAGGCCTTAGTGATATTTAAGCACATATAATAGATTCTAACTTAGACAATTTCAATATCTTGTGATTTCACATATCCCAATGCAATGACTTTGTTTCTCCAATGCAAGGATATTAGTGCCTTTATCTATTGGGTTGTGGAGTCATAAAATTTAAATATCTAGTTGAGATACTTCCTTTGGGGTGTAATCCATTTTACTCCCCAAGGCAAGCTAAACTAGCTAGGAAAAACCCTAGGAGGGTGTAAACCCTTTTACTCCTCCTAGTATTCCTTTATGCAACAAGTTATTTCAAGAACACATGGTGGTATTATTGGGGTTTTATTCCCTTATACTCCCAAAAATATTATCAAAATAACCTTGCAACCAATAAAATAAACAATAACAAGAGAGATTCCTTACCTAGTCCAAGCCTTAACAAGATCTCTTTTTGACCAAGAAAATCCACCATAAAGCAATAAATAATCCTCCACAAGAGATAGTGCATCATCATCCATCCAATATCCAAAAATAAACCATTACAAGATCAAGTTACAAGAGATATATGCAAAATTTCCCAAGTAGGGAACAAGTTTCAGCCAAGGAGTCTCTCTCACAAAGGAGAGTTATGATCAAATGAGATACAAATGATCTCTATTTATACAAAAAGTTCTAAACATGGTTTGTCCAAATAATTTAGGGTAAACCACAAGATAACGGGTCAACAACCCTAATTTTTCCCCTTTACAAAAAAAAATACTTTTTTAATTCATAATTTTCACATAAGTAAAACCCTAAGTAAGATGCCCACAAGGGTGTAGACCGATTGGCAAGTGTCATGTAAATGGAAGGAAATATGTAAAGGAGGTATCAAGTTCAATTCTCACCCCGATTTACTCATGCCCCATGCTTGTAGGATGTGTGGATGCACCTAGAGGTTATAAAGGTAGTGGATGAGTATCAACCCTATGTCACGCGAGTATGAGAACCACAAGTTTCCAATTCCACCAGTAAAAAAAAAAACCTAAGTAAGACGTCACTCCTCTAGGGTGATGTTTTGGCACTTTTTGAAAGTTTTTGGAGACGGATATGGTAAGATAGGCCTCCAAAGGCCATGTTTCCTCGGTCTAAGCCTCTTCTCCATGATCGATGGATTCCTTCCTTCAAAACATGCCAAGTGTCCTCAACCACCACCAAACCCTATCCCTACCATGCCGTCAAGCCCTCAAGAGTGACGTTTTGGCCTTCTTGGGAAATTTTTTTGGGTGGTAGGGGATAGGATAGGTCCTCCATGATGTCTTATAAGACTCCAAAGGAATTTCTTCATGATCTGACATGTGGGCCCTTGGCATCCAACCTGTAGGATTCAAGCCCCATGGAATCCCAAGATAGGATTGTTCCTCCAAAATTGTCCACCAGATGGGTCCTGCAAAGACAAGTGGATACACCCTCCAAGGCTCTCAATTCAAAGAATCATGATGAGTAAATAAAATCAATAAAATAACCATCTAAGAAATTACATCCAAACCACCTCATCAAAATAAACTATTGCTCAAATACCCTATGCAATTTTCCAAGTTTAGGTATGGGATTGAGAAAACGACCTATTGGGTGAATCATACCTCAAGTTTAAGGGTGTTTCTTGAGGGGGACTTCTTCTAATTCATGTGTATGAGGTGTCATGGATGAGGGGAATACTTTTGGGCATGGGTTTCATGACATAGAAGGGGATGTAATGTCTCATTTATGGGTGCCTTTGAAGAGGGTGTGTTGCACCTTCGCTTTCAATGCATCTTTTTTCCAAACCTATTTAATGCCATTAATTAATTAGAAATCCAAAACCTTGGGTACTCCCTACTGGTGAATTGATTAGATTGGGGGGAATTAACACAAGGCCACTTGAATATAAAGGTACACATAGTGCCATATACAAGGAAATAAAGGGACACCGCATAAGTGTACACACTTCAACAAGTGGGGACATTTATATAATGTTAATTTTCTTTTTTAGATCTTTGATTTTTTAGGAGAATCATTTAATTTCTCTCAAGACCTATTTGGGAGAGCATCTGGAAGGTTCATAAGTAGTATTTTATCTTTTTCCATCTATCTCCCCTCTTCTCCTTCAACCCTTTCTTCCCATGAAATGAGGAACAACCCCTTCTTGGGTTAGTGCACTAGAAAATCCCAAAAGGTGAGGAGATGAGAGGATAAAGTGTGGAAATTGATAATTATGGTCAAGAATGGCATGCTGACTCATCAAAAGGACCTCCTAATATCAACCCTATCCCTAAGGGTGATCCACTTACTAGGGAGTAATTTCAACCACCAAAATGAAACAGGGAAAAGAGCATAATGTCCAAGAAAACGTCACATAATCAAAAGAAATAATAGGTGCAACAAACTCAAATGCCTCAAATATTGAAATGAAACTCACCATAAGACATGACTTGTACCTCATGGAGCAAGACCCAATGTATTCTAGAGGCCACTTGATGTGGTGGATACCGTCGTGACGAACCTGGAGCTATGGTGGTAAGGTGGGTCTTTGTCTGTGCAAGTGGACACTACTGGTCAAGTTGTCTCTCGGTACTCCATGTCTATAAATTGAGGGCCTTGAGACATCATCTCCTTATTTATCCCTATGATTTGGGGATAACACCCCCCCTTGGACCCCTCTTGGACATTATCCTAGACACACACCCCTCTTATGGATTAATTCAACCCCCATCTCTTGTACATGTCCCCTTAGCAGCTGACATCACATTTTATTATTAAAACATTGAAATACAATTCACATATTACATCACTTGGGATGTAGACACACATTATATCTACATAATCATCAATTAAATAGGGGATTATAGTGGGGATGTTACATTCCTCCCCCCCTACAATTTTGTGTTGTCCTTAGTGCACTCTATACCGATATATATATATATATATATATATATATATATATANAGAGAGAGAGAGAGAGAGAGAGAGAGAGAGAGAGAGAGATTTACATCACAATACTTGAAATACAAATTTTCAATTTAACAACTCCAACAATAGCTCCAACCAAAATCTCATGTTTTTATCAACTCGCCAACCCAAGGAATGCACCATTCATTTATCAAGGATAACCTAAGGGATATACCATTCTTTTATCAGGGAATTTTCCTGCATGTTTTCCTCATGCTCCCATGTAACATCTTTAGGACCATAATAGGTCCATTGAACCTTTACCATCTCTATGGCTTTGCTCCTGAGCACTTTTAATTTTCGGTCCAGGATGCATACTGGTTCCACCCGGAAATCCCCTTTCTGCTCCACCTGGATCACATTCCAATCAATGATGTAGTTATGATCAGACACATATTTCTTTAACACTGACACATGAAATACATTATGCACTCTTATGAATGCATGGAATGATAACATGTATGTAATTGGTCCTATCTTTTCTAATATTTCAAAGGACCACACTATCTCGTTGCCAACTGTGGGAAACTTCATAATATTATTGAACTTCTCTTTGCCTTCACTTTTAAAAACACATGTTCTCCCACTTTAAAATCTATAAAAACTATATTCTTTTCTGCATAAATTTTCTGCCTATCCTAGGTAGCCTTTAAATTCGATTTTATTTTTTCCATCTACTCTTCCATTTCATTTAACAATTTTGGCCCAACAACTGCTATGTTTGCTATATTATTCCAATTCACTGGTGTGTTACATTTTCTGCCATACAATGCTTCAAACAAACTCATTTTAAATGAGGCCTGATACCCATTATTGTAGGAAAACTCAAATGAATGAATACAATCTTCCCACTTTGATGGTTGATTCATCACATACATTCTAAGCATGTCCTCAATTAACTCGTTAGTCCTTTATGTTTTCCCAGCTTACTCTATATGATATGCTCTACTAAGATTTAATTTTTTTCCAAACCCCTTGAATTTTTTTTTCCAAAAATTAGATGTGAACTTTGGATGTCTATCTAAAACTATTGTTTTAGATACCCCATGTAGCCTAGCAACTTCTTTCATGTAGATATCTGCAATATTTGTTGCCTTGTGTGTAGTCTTTACTGGACTAAAATGTGTTTCTTTAGTCAATTTATCCACCACCACCATGATGGAATCATGTTTCTTCACTGTTATGGGAAGATTAGTAATAAAATCAACTGTGACAACTTCCCACTTTCATTTCAGAATGGGAAATGGTTGTAGAAAACTTGTTGGGTGTCTATGTTTTGTCTTTACTTTTTGACATTCTATACATTTGTCTATGTAATTAGCCACTTCTTCTTCATTCCTGGCCAAAAATATTGGTTTCTTACTGTTGCAATTGTCTTCTGATATCACGGGTACCCAAAATATGACACATTATGCATCTCCTTCAGCACTACATTTTTCAGCTCACTGGAATTGGACACATATATTTTTCCCTTGTACATGAGAATCCCATCCTCTTTCAGCTCATAATAATTAAATTTCTACTGAAAATTACCTTGTTGTAATGTTTCTTTTATTTTCACATAGTCCTGATCTGAGTTTGTTGTTGCGATAATTTTGTCTTTCATATTTTTCCTATACATGTTGATGGCTGCAACATGCACTTCATGAGCTCTCCTAGTGAGTGCATCGGTCACTTGATTTTCCTTGCCCTTTATATGCTTAATTTCAAATTCATACTCACTTAGAAATTCTAGCCATCTAGTTTGTTTGGCATTTAGTGTTGGTTGTCCAAACAATTGTTTCATGCCATAGTAGTTTTTCCTTAGCTAGAATTTCTTACCCATAAGGTAATTCCTCCACATTTTCAATGCATGTATAATCACTGCTAGCCTCAAGTCATGTGTAGAATAATTCCTCTCATGCTCTTTTAATTTTATGGACTCATAGCATACCACATGGTCCCTTTGACTAAGAACTCCATTGAGTCCTTCCTTGCATGCATCAATGCACACAAAAAAATATTAGTTTGGATCTGCAATCTTCAATATTGGTGCACTTGTCATTATTCCCTTCAACTATTGAAAACTCTCTTCATACTTGGAAGTCCATTCAAATTTCACTCCCTTCTTTTGCAAGGAAGTGATTGGCCTTGCAATCTTTGAGAACCCTTTTATGAATCTTTGACCCATGAATGATCTGACCTATGTCACATTATTTGGCATTGGCCATCCTCTAATGGCCTCTATATTCTCATGATCAACTTCTATCCCTGTTGTTGATATTAGATACCCCAAGTAGTGAATCTTCTTTTGATAAAATATGCACTTACTTAGCTTAGCATAAAATCTATGCTCTCTTAAAACTTGCAACACTATTCTTAAATGTTTCTCATGTTCCTCTTCTAATTTAGAATAGATGAGTATATCATCTAAGAATACAATCACAAAATTTTCCAGGTACTCCCTGAACACTCCATTCATCAATCACATAAAGACTGTCGGGGCATTTGATAATCTGAATGGCACTACCGTGAATTCATAATTCCCATACCTTATTTTGAATGTTGTCTTGTTGGTGTCTTCTTCCTTTATCCTTACTTGATGATAGTCTGATCTCAAGTCAATATTCGAAAATATTTTCTCACCTTTCAATTGATCAAAAAAATCATCACTTCTTGGCAAAGGATACTTATTATTTATGGTAACCTTATTAAGTTACCTGAAATCAATACACAACCTTAAGGTTCCATCCTTCTTCACAAAAAGAACCGGGGCTCCCCAAGGCAACACACTTGGGCATATATACCCCTTCTTCAAAAGTTCTTCAAGCTGCATCTGCAACTCTTTTAGTTCTCGTGTGCCCATTCTATAAGGTGTCTTAGACACTGGTTCAGCTCCTGACACCAAATCAATAGAGAAATCAATCTCTCTCTTTGGTGGAAATCCTGGAATTTCTCTAAAAACATCTTCAAAATACCTCAAGACCGGATGGTGTTCAATGCTTTCCACTTTGTCTTTGGCTTCCTCCTCCATATGGGTTGCAAACATTTGACATCCCTTCTTGAAGCTCTTCTTCAACTGCATATATGAAATCTCTCTAACAACTACAACTCTTGGAATGCCTTGAATCTTGCCTTGCTTCTTCCCTTCTTCATCAAGAAATGTGATTGTCTTGTTGTAACAGTCTAGGACAACATGGTGTTTTTCCAACCAATCCATGCCAATTAGACAGTCATATGAACCCAATGGTATGATGTTTACATCTACCTTTCTGCTAGGTCCATTCATGTCTATCATGCAATCTTTAGCCAACTCGTTAATTTTCCTCTTATCCCTAGTGGCTAAATGAACTAACCAAGATTTCTTATGCTTACTTCTTTGCAAGTTAAATATTTCAATAATGTTAGAATTTATGTAATTATGGATAGCTCTAGAATGAATTAAAATTGCTATGGGTTGGTTATCAATCTTACCTTCCACTTCAATAATGGGGGATTGATATTAAGCTTGCTTGTTGTCCAAGGCTGCATAAATCCTTGGCATGCTTCCTCCCATGTCTTTCACTATTTCAGCCTCTTGAATGTTGTGGGAATTCCTCATTCTTTCTCCTTTGTGAGGGCAGTCCCTATATAAGTGATTTCCCTCACATCCCCAACAATGAACAAGTTTCTACCTTGGCCTTTTCCCAAATGAATATGCATTCTTGTGTTCATTTTGGGTTGACGAAACTTGTCAATTTTCTTGGGAGTTGTTCATGAAAAAGGGTGGCTTAAAACCTTTCTAACTTTGATCATTTTTCCCTTTCATCTTGTCATTCCAAGATTTTTGGAAAAATGACCTTCATTTGCTTTTCTCATAAAGGTTTCTTGCTCTCCTTATGGTCTCTTCCAAGGTATTGGGATTATCATATTGTATCTTGTTACTATAGAAGGAGGGTAACCCACTTAGAAACCTTTGGATTTTGACCTTCTCATCCTTGATAAAGTCGACGTACTTCAACAATTCAAAGAACCGCTTCTCATATTCCTCCATTGTCATGGTTTCCAACTTGAGTTCAAATAACACTTTCATCTTTATCTCATAGTAATGCTCAGACAAATATTTCTCTTGGAAATATCCTTTGAACTACCTCCTTGAGATCCTTTCCTCATCGATGTTCTTGTCTTTATTAAGTTGATCCCACCACATGGTTGTCTTTCCTTGCAAGTGGTAGGTGGAAATTCTAGCTTCTACCCGGGAGGGGTAATCATGCAGCTGGAAATATTTCTTCATTTCCAACAACCAAGCCTTTGCCTCTTCTCCTTTCCTGTGCTCACCATTGAAAGTAGGTGGTTTGATTTTCTTGAGTTCACCTTGCAAGATGTCTACCTCGAGCCTTCTTCTTTACCTCCGAACAGGAGACACACTTGGGTTGCTCCCTAGCCTTGATATTGCACGAGTTCTTCTAGTGGACTGCCTTGGATAATGATGGTGTCTTCTCATGCTTCTTGAATTCCTATCATTTCCATGAGCATCCCTTTTGCTATGGGATCTAGATTTTGATACTTGTCTAGAACTAACAATTTGGTTGGTGCCAGAATATTTTTTAAATTTCTTATGCAACATGTTTAATCTCTAAAGTATCTCTTCCTAAGACTTCACAATCCTTTCATTATTAGCCCTGCATATCTGCACTTCCCTATGCAGACTTCTCATAGTGACAGACTCTTTCCTATATCTTCTTCCATTTGACTATGTCTCAGCATTCCCCATGTTGACATGGAAACCTCCGATATCTTCCTCACGACCATAAGATCCTTGAGAATATTCCATAACTACAGTCTTCATATAAGAATTAAATTTTCTTTATGTACCTCTAATTCTGCAAGAAATGTGCATGCAATAATTATTGTTATAACATGTGTATTATAAAACATTTCATTAATTAGAATACATGTTGTTTCCTCATCAATTTATGAAGGACACATTGCATCAATTCACACTATGATTCCCTATATGAATTCCTCTACGATATATATTTATGATGGCTGTACTCATCCCCCAATCTGATCTCTGAGCTAAAAGTTATGGCTTCTTGAAAAAACTATTTTCACCCTTTTTTGTGCATTCTCTACTGGTGCAATTTATTGAAATTCCAACTTCTATCAATTGCAGAAGAAAACATGTCAGGAACTGGAGAAAATTTTGTATGAGAGATAGATAATAATAATAACAACTAATTCATAAAAACTCTCATAATTTCAATCTAATATTCTAGTAAAAAAATACAACAATCTGGAATCTGAAACTTTGTCCTTTTTCACTCATTTTTCTAGACTTCGAATTTTTAGTAGAACTAGCTATCTCTCAATCTGTGCATTTCTGGAAAAATTTCAGTGAACCAAAGTTGTTTTTATTGATGATTATATAAAAATTCAACTAAATACAATTTTCCATTTTTGTGGTCTAGGGTCACTTTTCCTTCTCTGGAAATCTCAAAAATCCCCAAAAAGAGGCCCAGAATAATGGATTTTGGCCTATTTCAGTGTCCCCATTCCAATCCCCGTAAGATTTATTCAATTACTTCATGGGTTATTTTTGTGTCTACTTTTTGGACTCTCCCCAAGAATTTGGGTTTAATTTGGACTTTTGTCAATAATCTGGATCCAGATATTTAAAAACCATTATTTTGCAATTTTTTCCAAATCCAAGCAAAATTGGACAAGGGCCCTATCTGACGCTTTTGTAGACCTCCTCTATGCAAAAAAACCCCATAAGTTTCATCCAAATCCATTGTAATTTTCTTTAGTTATGGAAGAATTTTTCCTATGTGAAATCTACACCATCGATCTCAGGGAGGAAGCAATCTGGGTCGTTGATCTACTCTATATTTCCCATTAGAGACCGACGTTCTCATGTGGCTCACAAAATACTTCCCCAAACTGTCGACCCGATCGTCGACATCATCCCAACTCCCCAATGACCGACTTGCACACAACTCCAAACTAGTTGACCTAGTCGTTGGTTGTCGGTCGTCGACGACCTTCATTGGCGACTGGAACTCTCAAAAAATTTGTTCAACTCTCAAACATTGGCCCATCAGTGATAAATGATCACCGATGGTTGTCGAATACACTTTCCAAAATCTATCGATTTGACCATCGACCATCAACCACTTCTGTCAGTTGATGTAGCAACTGCTGACGTGGCATGACATGTGGATGTTGACATGTCATGACACATCATCCTAAGGTGTCAACTAGGGTGATGTGGCATGAAACATGGGTGATAATGTCATCGTCATATTTCCCCCATAATCCATCAACCATTTCTCTTGAACGACCAAACACTTTGTCAAATCGACTGATATCAAGCCATCGACGCGTCGGTCATCAATGAATTCTCTTGCTTGATTTTAACATTTCGGAAAAATCGGCCAACCCCCAGCCATTGACCCATCGACCATCAACAATATTCATTGGTGATTGAAAATACTTCGTCGGATTCGGCCAACCCAAAATCTTATTCATTTCGGTTGATCCATCCATCAATTGTCGACAATTTATCTTGGTGAACTTTAACACTTAGAATTTTTTTTACTTTTCTCTGATTGATCGGGACCGTTGATTTGATCCCTTTCACAACCCTCGATTTAATCTCATTCGTTGATCCCATCAAACTTTCAAATGGTTGAATCCTTATGAATTTTTAAATTTATCATAGTGAATCTCGATCGTCAATCACGAGATCAAACATGATCTCAGTCGTCGATTCTCCAAACTACCTGTAACTCTACAAGCGGTCGTTAAAACTCAAATTTTGACCATTCAAGGTCGAATTTATATCTGAAAATTCACCTCTCTACTCCATTAACCCTCTCAAACTATTTGAATTCATTACAACTCATATTTCACTCAAGGAATTGGGGATTACCCTTTAAAATATTTGTTTTTCCCCAAACCCGTCACAAATAAAATCAACAACAACAATTTCACGAATTTGCAACCATCTTGGCCCATACAAGCCCGATGTTTGAACCAGATCTCTGATACCATAATGTAATCTTCCCCAGCCCAAATGAGGGACATTACGGTGTGGAATATACATAAAAATGAAATTTCTGCTAACTAATTTAATTCATTTACAATCAACTCATTTCTTGTAGCCTACAACTACGAACTAGAATATTTTTAGCTATTTTCTACAACCATAAAATAGAATCATCTACAACATGCTAATAATCAACATGAAATGCATATAAACATCTCATTACAACAACATATAAATCATTCTCATTTACACAGAGTTCATGCACAACAATTACACATTTAATAACTCAACAACAAGATAAAACACTTATCTTTTAAAAATGGTTATGCAAACAACTGCTTGGGATGGACGATCCACCCAACCATAGAATGATTGTTCCAAATCTCAACAACTAATCACCCCTGAGCTGAGGCTAGTAATCCACAAAAGAGGGTGGTCTCTCACAGTCCACTCACATCTCATAAAACCAACAACCCACTGATATATTCCTACATCTATCCCGATTTTCCACCAGCTCTCTTCCTCTTGACCTTCCCAACCCAAGGAATGTACCCCTTCACTGATCTCAGTCCCTCAGAAATCATATTTTTTTATCAAGGTCTCTCTAGCACATGCAACTAGAAATCTCTCAGCTGGGAACTCAAGGGAAACTGCTGCTAGGAAAACTATCAGCCAACAAACAACAAACACTTGTTTTTTTAGTGCAACTCACACATAAGTTCACTCTTCAGGTATGGAAACCTAGCTCTTCATTTTTCCAACTCCAATTCACTCTAATTATGCTCCAGCTTTCTCTAGAATCCGCCCTCCGTGGTTGCACCAGCTTCAAGCTCTTTTTTCTTTTCTCTCTCCCTTGCTTCCCATGCACAAAACTTGATTGACTACCACTTTCTATCCCAAACCATATGAATTTCCTCCCTTGGGCTTTCCTTTCTTGACTCACACTCTTCCCCAAGATGATTGTACTCAACCACCATGTTCCCAATAACTTTGGGATCTGACCAGTCACACCCACCCTCTTACATGTATTCAATGATTGGATTTGGGAAAACTTAATCATAAATGGGAAGGTTCATATACAAATAGAAAATTTAGGAAAATGGGTTGAATTAATATACATGGGTAATTCCCCCCTTGTATCCCTCTTGGCCATTATCCTAGACACTCCCCCCTCTTGTGGATCAATTCAACCCCCATCTCTTGTCCATGTCCCCTTAGTAGTTGGCATCACATTTTATTATTAAAACATTGAAATACAATTTGCATATTACATCACTTTGGAAGTAGCCACACATTATATCTACATAATCATTGATTAAACTGGGGTTTATAGTGGGCATGTTACACACCACATAGAGAAACAATAGTCATCAAGGAAAGCACATGATCATAAACACACTTATTATGGACCAACATAACACCAGAAAGAAAACCAATCAAAAGGTGCATGGAGGAATACCGGCACTGTAGGGAGATATTATGATAGAGCAACAATCCCATGGCACCAAAGGCACAATAAGGATTAATATCAGGGTGTAAAGACAAGAGTTGGACATCATGTTCATCTTCCATTCGAATGGATGGATGCTCGTACTTGGTACCAGCTGGCTACATTGCTTATCCAGTCATATTTTATGGTTTATTCCCATGTTTAGAGGATGAAACATGTGAAGAGGAATGAAATGTAGTATACCTAGGGGGCTAATATAAGGTATCTAGGGAGGTACCCAATGGGAGTGTGGTTATGTATTATTATGTATGGAGGCCAATTCTACTAAATAAGGCCCATGTAATAGTGTGAACACAACAAAGGTGAGAAGGCTTACTAGAAGGTTCCACCTACTAGAATATTTCTTCTCTAGAATTTTCCTAGGATATAGAGAGTGATATATAAAGAAGTGTAAGCAATTTATCAGAGCATAGTAAAGAATATTGTTATTGTAGCAAGAAAGCATTGTTTGAGGAGTATTATCCTTCCATAAGGATTAATATATGATGTTACCGTACCTCAACGATTTTTTCTATTTCTTGTGTTGAGTATTTTATGTGGATGATTTGAGTTATTTCTAAAGTTATATTTTCATATTTATTGAAGCACATAACATTTGGTATCATATCTCTTTCTTCAGTAAAAAATGGAATATTTTTTTTTTCTTTTTGCAGATTTTTTCAAGGGAAAAAAGGGGCAGCACACTTTAGATTAAATTCTATTTTTGAGTAGAATTTTCAGAAACCAATTAGATATTTGAATTCCTCTCAGAAAAATACCCAATTTCAAAAAAACATCATCCAAAATGGAGTCTAGGAAGTAAAGTTATCAACATTTTACAATCAATAATTTTTCAGGATTTTTTCGGCAATGGATGTGCAATTTGCAAAGTAAGTTATAGTTTTTGTTGAAGATTCATTCAAAGAAAGATGAATTTTACAGGGAACTCTAATGGCCCTAGTATTGAAGAATACATAAAAATTAAATAAAATCTGAAAACCAAATCACTTGGAAAATAAGGCTAGCCTATAGCTTAATGGATGATGCGTGCATATGGTGGGACTCATTGGACCTTGTCAAGATGATGGGAATTTTGGATGAAGAAATGGAAAAATTACTTTTAGATAGGTGGTCTTATGTTGGAAAAAATGATACAGAGAGCACCAAGGGTTTATTTTTCATGTGGCAATTCCATACTACATGTTGATGGATGCATTCAACAAGAGAAAATTATTGTTTCTATTAGCCCTAGTTGCATGCATAATTTTATCAATGCTAATTTGGAAAAAAGGTTGCAAGTACCTGGAAAGAATATTCAAATCACATGGTTTGAAGGAAAAATATTCCAATTTTTAAATATTTGAAGATCACAATGGACAAATATATGTCGCATTCTTATTTCCATGTCATAGATATGAATGATGTGGATGTTATTCTTGGATATCCTTGGATGGAATCAGTGGATATAGTTAATATCAATGTGCCAAATAATTTTACCAAGATTAGATATAAAAAAAAGAAAATTACATTGCATGATATGTCTCTTAGTAAGAAAGAAAGGTGCACAGGGGCAAGCAAAAAAGTTATTGCAGAGTCCGAAGTTGAATTAGAGGTCGACTCTACAAAAAAACATGAAGTAAATCCCTTGGAAGGACACAAAAAAGAATCCACGAAGATTGACAAATCAAAGAAACACCATGTTGACGAGTTGAAGAAAGAAGAATCGATTGCTAAAGTTGTTGTATATCTCCATTCACACTGCATAGAGAAACAACATTCATCAAGGCATGGGCGTGAGCATCAACACACTTATTATGGACCAACATAGCCCCAGAAAGGAAACCAATCAAGACGTGCATGGAGGAATACCGGCATTGTAGGACGATATTAGGATAGAGAAACAATCCCATGGCACCAAAGGTGCGATAAGGATTAAGATAAGGGTGGCAAGACAATAGTTGGACATCATGTTCATCTTCCATTTGAATGGATGGATGCTCATACTTGGTACCATGGCTACATTTCTTAGCCAATCATATTTTATGGTTTCTTCCCATGTTTCGAGGACAAAACATGTGAAGGGGAATGGAATGTAGTATACCTAGGAGGATAATATGGGGCATCTAGGGAGGTACCCAATGGGAATGTGGTTATGTATTATTATGTATGGAGGTCAAGTCTAGTAAATAAGGCCCATGTAATAGTGTGAACACAAAAAAGGTGAGAAGGCTTACTAGAAGGTTCCACATACTAGAATATTTCTTCTCTAGAATCTTCCTAGGAGATAGAGAGTGATATATAAATAAGTGTAAGCAATTTATTGGAGCATAGTGAAAAATATTGTTATTGTAGCAAGAAAGCATTGCTTGAGGAGTTTTATCCTTCCATAAGAATTAATATATGGTGTTACCCTACCTCAAGGGTTTTGTATATTTCTTGTGTTGAGTATTTTATGTGGATGATTTGAGTTATTTTTGAAGTTATATTTTCATATTTATTGAGGCACTTAACATTTTGTACCAAATCTCTTTCTTCGGTAAAAAATGGATGATTTTATTTTTCATTTTGCGTATTTTTTCAAGGGAAAGAAGGGGGCAGAAAACTTAAGATTAAATTCTAAAACTTTCTGAGAATAATTTTTAGAAACCATTGTATATTTTAATTCCTCTCAGAAAAATACTCAATTTCAAAAAAACAATCATCCAAAATGGAGTCCAGTAAATAAAGTTATCAACATTTTAAAATCAACAAATTTTCAGGGTTTTTTTTGGAAACGGCTACGCAATTTGAAAAGTAATTTATAGTTTTTGTTGAAGATTCATTCCAATCAAGATTAATTTTAAAGGGAACTCTAATGGCCCTATTATTGAAGAATATATAAAATTTAAATAAAATCTGAAAATCCAATAACTTGGAAAATAAGGCTAGCCTATAGCTTAATGGATAATGTTTGCATATGGTGGGGACTCATTGGACCTTGTCAAGATGATGGGAATTTTGGATGAAGCAATGGAAAAATTACTTTTATATAGGTGGTACATGTTGGAAAAAATGATACAGAGAGAACCAAGGGTTTTTTTTCATGTGGAAATTCCATACTACATGTTCATGGATGCATTCAACAAGAGAAGATTATTGTTTCTATTAACCCTAGTTTCATGCATAATTTTATCAATGCTAATTTGGATAAAAGGTTGCAAGTACCTGGAAAGAATATTCAAATCACATGGGTTGAAGGTGAAAATATTCCAATTTTTAAATTTTTGAAGATTACAATGGACACATATATGTTGCATTCTTATTTTCATTCCATAGATATGAATGATGTGGATGTTACTCATGGATATCCTTGGATGGAATCAATGGGTATAGTTAATGCCAATGTGCCAAATAAGTTTATCAATATTTGGTATAAGAAAATAGAAAATTACATTGCATGATATGTCTCTTAGTAAGAAAGAAAGGTCCACAGGGAAAGCAAAGAAGTTATTGCAGGGTTCGAAGTTGAATCAAAGGTCGAATCTACAGAAAAACATGAAGAAAGTCCCTAGGAATAACACAACAAATAAGCCAAGAAGATCAACGACTCAAATAAACACCATATTGAAGATTTGAAGAGAGAAGAATCGATTGTTAAAGTTGTTGTATATTTCCATTCACACCACATAGAGAAACAACAGTCATCAAGGCAAGGGCGTGAGCATCAACACACTTATTATGGACCAGCATAGAACTAGAAAGGAAAATAATCAAGAGGTGCATGGAGGAATACTAGCACCGTAGGACAATATTATGATAGAGAAACAATCCCATGGCATCAAAGGTGCAATAAGGATCAATATCAGGGTGGAAATATAAGAGTTGGACATCATGCTCATCTTCCATTCAAATGGATGGATGCTCATACTTGGTACCAGTTGGATACATTTCTTAGTCATATATATTTTATGCTTTCTTCCCACATTTTGAGGACGAAACATGTGAAGGAATGGAATCTAGTATACCTAGGGGTATAATATGGGGTATCTAGGGAGGTACCCAATGGGAATGTGGTTATGTATTATTATGTATGGAGGCCAATTCTAGTAAATAAGGCCCATGTAATAGTGTGAACACAACAAATGTAAGAATTATTACTAGAAGGTTCCACCTACTAGAATATTTCTTATCTATAATGTTCCTAGGATACAAAGAGTGATATAGAAAGAAGTGTAAGAAATGTATTGGATCATAGTGAAGAATATCGTTATTGTAGCAAGAAAACATTGCTTGAGTGTTATCCTTCCATAAGCAATAATATATGGTGTTACCCTACCTCAAGAGTTCTGTCTATTTCTTATTTTGAGTATTTTATGTGGATGTTTTGAGTTATTTATGAAGTTATATTTTCATATTTATTGAGGCACATGACATTTGGTATTAGATCTCTTTCTTCGGTCAAATAAGGAACATTTTTTTTCTTTTTGCAGACTTTTTCAAGGGAAAAAAGGGGGTGACACACTTCATATTAAAATCTAAAACTTTATGAGCATAATTTTCAGAAACCAATTGGATATTTGAGTTCCTCTCAAAAAAATACCCAATTTAAAAAAAAATCATCCAAAATGGAGTCGAAGAAGTAAATTTACTGACATTTAAAAGTCAACAATTTTTCAGGGGTTTTTCGACAATGGTTGCGCAATTTGTAAAGTAATTTATATTTTTTGTTGAATATTCATTCCAAGCAAGATGAATTTTACAGGGAACTCTAATGTCCCTAGTATTGAAGAATACGTAAAATTTAAATAAAATTTGAAAATCTAATCACTTGGAAAATAAGGCTAGCCTATAGCTTAATGGATGATGCTTGCATATGGTGGGACTCATTGGACCTTGTCAAGATGATGGGACTTTCGGATGAAGTAATGGAACAATTTATTTTAGATATGTGGTATCATATTGGAAAAAAGGATACGTAGAGCACCAATGGTTTATTTTCATGTGGCAATTCCATACTACAGGTTCATGGACGCATTCAACAAGAGAAGGTTATTATTTCTATTAACTCTAGTTGCATGCATAATTTTATCAATGCTAATTTGGATAAAAGGTTTCAAGTACCTAGAAAGAATATTTAAAGCATGCAGGTTGAAGGTGAAAATATTCCAATTTTTTAAGATTTGAAGATTACAATGGACAAATATGTGTTGCATTCTGTTTTTCATGTCATAGATATGAATGATGTGGATGTTATTCTTGGATATCCTTGTATGGAATTAGTGGGTATAGTTAATGTCAATGTGCCAAAGAATTTTATCAAGCTTTGGTATAAGAAAAAGAAAATTTCATTGCATGATATGTCTCTTAGTAAGAAAGGAAAATAAGTTATTGCAGAGCCTGAATTTGAATCAGAGGTCGAGTCTACAGAAGAACATGAAGCAAATCCCTAGGAAGGACACAACAAACAATCCACAAAGATCAATGACTCAAAGGAACACCATGTTGAAGATTTGAAGAGTTGAAGAAAGAAGAACCAATTGCTAAAGTTGTTGTATATCTCCATCCACACCACATAGAGAAACAATAGTCATCAAGGTAGGGGCATGAGCATCAACACACTTATTATGGACTAGAATGGCACCATAAAGGAAACCAATCAAGAGGTTCATGGAGGAATAACAACACTATAGGACGATATCAAGATAGATCAACAATCCCTTGGCACCAAAGGTGTGATACAGATCAAGATCAAGGTGGCAAGGAAGAAATTGGACATCATTTTTATCTTCCATTCAAATGGATGGATGCTCGTACTTGGTACCAGTTGGATACATTTCTTAGTCAGTCATATTGTATAGTTTCCTCTCATGTTTCGAGGACAAAACATGTGAATGGGGATGGAATCTAGTATGCCAAGGGGATAATATTGGGTACCTAAAGAGGTACCCAATGGGAATGTGGTTATGTATTATTATGTGTGGAGGCCAATTCTAGTAAATAAATCCCATGTAATAGTGTGAAAACAACAAAGGTGAGAAGGCTTATTAGAAAGTTCCACCTACTAGAATATTTCTTCTCTAGAATGTTCCTAGGATATAGAGAGTGCTATATAAAGAAGTGTAAGCAATGTATTGGAGCATAGTGAAGAATATTGTTATTATAGCAAGAAACAATTGCTTGAAGAGTGTTATCCTTCCATAAGGATTAATATATGGTGTTACCCTACCTTGAGGGTTTTATCTTTTTTCTCGTGTTGATTATTTAATGTAGATGATTTAAGTTATGACTAAGTTATATTTCCATATTTATTGAGGCACATAACATGTTTTAGTCCCATAAAATCAGTAAGTAAAGGATTATGTGAAGCAACTTAAGAAAAGACATATTAGAGATGTAATTATCAACTTGATGAGAATTATGACTTCAAAACAAGAACTCTATCCCAAAATACACATATTTTTGGCTAAAAAACACCAAAATCAACTCCCAAATAAAAAAGTGATGTTCCTAGAATCACCCTTTTTTGGGAGGGTTAAAATTGCAACATTTTTCCACCATGTTCTTAAATCATTGTCAAGTTGCAAAGAAAAACCTTAAAATTAACCCCCAGATCGAAATTTAGTGCTCCTAGAATCAATTTTTTTCGGGGATAAATTCTAACTCGTTTGAAATTGTAGCCTTGACAAAAACCTTTAAATCAACCCCAAAATCGAAAATTAGTGCTCGCATTATCCCCCCATTTTTAAGGTTAACATTACAACTTGTTTGAAATCAAGGACTTGACAACCGATATCATTGCAAATTGAAACTTCAAAATCAACTTATGAATCAAAAAGTGGCACTACAAGTAGCACATTTTCGTGTTTTTGGCTTAAAATTGCAACATTTTTGAAACCATGGAATAAAAGGTCATACACACACACACACACGTGTGGGGGGGATTTTTTTTAGGGTTATTTCCCTATATATATTTTTTCATCTATAAAGTCCTTTTCAATTAGGTTTATCTCGCGTGATTGGGAGGAATGATTGTTATCCTCTCCACCTAGGTTTAATTCCTGCAAGTGACATGTTGAGCTCATAATGAGTATATTGTTGTAATGGCTTTGAGCCCTGTTGTTGGCCAACCTTGCACCCTGAATATTTTAGGGTTTACCTTGGGTACCATCCTAGAAATGAGGGGAAGTACTCAGGGGTTTTCCTCAGGATTTGTAATACGGAAAAAAATCCAAATTCAAAAAAAAATCAAAGCCAATTATATATGTTAAAGAAAAAATAAATTTTAAAAAAGAAAAGAAAAAGAAAGTAATTTTAAAAATACATTAAAAATAAACAAATATATTCAAAAAATTAAAAAAATAAACAATTATAACAAAATCCTAAATTTTAAAACACATGATTAAAAAAAGAAAGAGAAAATACAAATAAATAAATAAAATAAAGCTTTTCTTTTAAAGAAAACTAAAAAATGGGGATGTTGGGGTTGGAATCACACACATCCCCCTTCCCCCTTCCCCCCAACATCCCTCTTTACCCCTCTAATCCCCACCCTTCCATGGTCTACTTGTAGCTATGGGAGTAGGGCAAGGGGAGGGGTTCCCTTACCCCTTACTCACTCCCTTCTCTTGCAACAAGTTCTAAACCTACTGCTATAGGTGAGTTGTGGGAGGAGGGAGCTTAGGGGGAGGAGTATGCATGAGGGTGGAGGGGTAAAGGGGGATTGTTGAACAATTTTATGTATCACCTTTGAATTTCAATTTAACCATGTATAGAACCTTTCCCCACCCTTTTTTTTCATTTCATAGCCCACCATGTGTTTATAGTTTCATTATATGATTGGGAAATTTTTCCATTTGTATACCATACTTAATCATTTATGTGATTTGTCTTATGTGGGGATTCCTTGTGTGGTGTGGAGATTATCTATTATAAAACTGTACCTTCATGCTATGTACAAACTCTTCTTCTGCACAGGCCAACATTTAGTCATTTTCCATTTCTTTTTGTGCACGAGAAACCTAATGCCAACAATTTGCTATGTCCAATCTTTGCTTTGGCAAACCCATTCTCCCATAAAATTTCATCCACACTTATTTTCCCTCACAAACCTTGTATGGAAAATCCTTCCCAACCTTTATATCCACACACACCATATTTCCGCACTCCCGCACAACCTTCACTTCCACACAACTAAAATTCTAAAGGAACGATCTCTCTCTACCCCCCCTTCCACACTTAGTAAAATCTTCATGGATATTGTGCACCTTGCACATTGTTCAAGGGTCATTTATGGTAAAATAGTGAGTTTGATTCACGAGATAAAGGGTGGTGATCTAGGGTTAATGTGGATTAATTATCCCATGTTCCCATGAACCACTTGCTTTTCAAAATAACTTCCATTTATGGTCGCCCATATTTCGAAGGAAATTTGTACATGTTGAAGGGATGTTTTAGTAAATAGTATTCATGCACTTAGCCTTTAAGCATCTTGAGATCTATAGTTCAATGTCACGTATATCAAAGTGCATTGGAAGAATAAGAAATATGGAAACTAGAAGGAGGAAAGATCCTTTTTGTGGAGATATTGTTAATTCTCTCACACGCTAAGATAAATACTTCCATTGGTCAGCTACATATGAGTGGTTTTAGAGTCTAACTCCTTAGCAGAAGAAAAATAACAAAATTTGGATGATTGGCTTAGTAAATGTTGGTTGCATGACCAAATTATTTGACTTCATGGAGTTGGTTTGATTCAAAAATTAGAACAATATGAATAATAGTTGAAGGGAAGAACCTTGTTCCTTTAACTCTCAAAATTTTTAAAAGGATGTTTCGGTTGCCCACTTCCAACAAAAGTATCAAGCTTCGAGACATTGACTCTTTTATGGATTCCTAGTGAGGTGGGGTAAATTCGTTAAAATATTTCATGGTTCCATCCACATAAATGTCGGTTGACCTTTTAGCCATTTATATATCATTTTTGGTGGACCCACATCGAGAGTTTTCATGGATATTCATGTGTTTGATGGAACGACAATATACTTCTTACATTCCCAGGAAAGTTTTATATGTCTTTCATTTTTCCTTCTGAAAAGAAGTTATGTTCGACTGGGTTGATGTAATATCGAATGATATTTCCTACCAACTAGCCAATTATTTAAATAATCAAAGTTTTTTCATGATTGCATATCCTGTCTTGGTTGTTTCTTATTTGATCCACAAGGATATTTGATCGCTCAAAAATGAAAATTTTCAAATGATGAACAAATTGTGCCATTGCACAGTGCTCGTCAAGACCTTTCCAATGGTGCAAACAACATGTCAATCCGACTTTGTATGGAGAAGTTATCACGTTTTGAAGTTGTTTACCAACAGTGAAAAAAGTCAACAGGGACACATGGCACTTCCCAGCGGTGAAACGTAGCAGCGTGTAGATGTGACATGTGGCAGTTGTAGAGGTGACGTGGCAGTTTCACAGGTGACATGGCAGATTCGTTATGTGACATGTGGAAGATGGTGGTGATGACATGTTGTAGATTTTTATTAGTGGCACGTGGGCCAATCCACAATGACACATGGACCAATCCAGTGGTGCCACATGGAACCCTAGGATTGGACCAAATGGTTGAGTTCAAAAGCTGATTGGTAATCCATCAGTGGAGGATTTGAACCCCTGAACTTCCAAAACCAAGTCCAAATCCCAACCACTCGGGCTACGATGTTGCTTATTAACACATATGGCATATATAAATTTAAAGTCAATTGTGAGGACAAAGGGCGACAAATCGGGGGTTGACCCGTGACTTTCACCCATTTTACCAACCTGCATCATTATTAGTCCCTGCCATAGGACTATAGCAACGAGTTTTCTTTTGATGTGACATTGATGTGACATTAATTTGTTTTTTACCATAAATTTGTGTATGCAATGTAATGTTTAACATAGGAAAACAAATATATATTTTTGGATATAATAAAAATATTTGTGTTTCTCATTTCTAATTGGTTGATAGAATTGAAGTGTTATTGCTCCCTTCACGTCTTTCAATATGTAGAATTAATTACATAATCAATGAATTTCACCAATCACCACATCTAAATATAAACAATTGTACTATGTATTTATTATTATGCATTATTATATTTATATTATTTGTATTATCTAATATATTATTTATTATTATATTTATTATCTATTATATTATTTAGATTATATTTATTATGTAATATAATAAATATTATATAAAAATATATATTATTAAATTTGAAAGGTTTATTTTCAAAAAGAAAAATTGAATATTTTTAAAATGCAATTTGCATTTGGCTAGCTTAACTTAATTGGAAAGAAATTTAGGTTAATCCCAAAACTATAAAACATCCACATTAAAGTAAAAATGTGGTCAGAGATCCTGGCCAATATGACATATGACAAATCTATAAACTAAGTGTCATGGAGCATCACGTCTTCCTCCATTCCTTGTGAGTCTAGGTCGAATTCTTTGAATTCAAATATTTCTGACAGTATAGTTATCATTGTTAATTTTTTTTCATTTAAAATATTTACAAATTGATTTATTTTAAGACTATGAAACTAGCCCCTAGTTAACATATTGTTCATGTTTCACAGTAATCATCAACATCAATAATTATAGGGTGTCATCTATCATCTCCATTTCCAAATATACTTGGCAGGGACTAAGTTGCCATGCAACTCTTGTTTATTACCACATCCATGAGATTTGATCGAGAGTTACGATATATTTATATGTTATAAGCCATGAGAAGTGGTCAACCTTGGACCATATTATATGTAGTCATTTATACACATTCACGAGATTGTGTGATATATTTATGCCATATGGCATGGAAACCAATGACCCTTTTTCTCATACCATATATCTCATAACATTTTAAAGGGGTCAACATATATTACATGGTGGATAATATTTATGGTTATTATTATACCAAAGTACATCAAAAAGTGGAACAAAGCCCTTATAAAGTGAATGGTTAAGATTTAAAAATATATTTTATTATATTTTGGGATATTATATAGATATGGTTGCTTACCATATATTTATTAGCCATTTAAAGTGGATCCAAATCTTATTTGAATTGGATCAAATATTTCATATCTCATTAAAGTTGGATATTAAATCTATTTAGTTATGGATTCTTTGCTATTTAAACTAAGGTGTTTTTGGAGTGCATTTTTGGAGAGAATTGCTATCTAATTGCATAGATATTTCTTGCATAGAATATTGGAGAAGTGGGTTTTAGCTAGAGCCTTTTTGGAGACAGAATTGTATGTGGGTTGGGAGAAAACTTGATGTAATTTCAACATTTGACATCATAATGAAGCAGTCTCTTACATTGGAAGTGTTGATTAAGGTTGGTTGTCATTGATGTCAACCCTTGAAGAAATTCCGGTAGCACAAAGGTTTGGGTAATGGACCCAAGTTTGTTTGATGTAAAGATGACTCATTATTGTCTTGTCATGGTTGATAAGAAGTAAAGATGGATGAACTCCAAAGTGGTCCCCTTATGGTGAAAGCCCTCACGGGAAGACGCTTTGTGGAGTGAGAGAACCCATGCTTAATTGTGGAATACTGAGATGAAGGACAATGAATTTGTCAGTGAAACTATCCTAGATGGATATTGCTTGTCATTCCATTTCCGGTGGTATGTGGAACGTCACATAACTCCTCATGGTTAGAGAGTTATGACCATATGAAGTTGGAGAATCCCCCATAAGTCTTATAGAAGCCCCCAAGGGTCAAAGTGCTTTGCAAAAGAAATTATTTTAAATGAAGAAGCTCTAAAATAAGGAAAGTGTAAGGTTACATGAAGATATAAATAAGAGGCAAATCTCACTCATTAAATATACACTTGTACATATTGTATATCTATTTTTCTTGTGTAAATCTTCTTGTAAATACTTGTGGATACATATGAAGTGGCGAACGTCTGAGGTAGCATGAAGGGTTGATGGTGAAATTCTCGGATTTACAGAAAATCCTATTTTCTTAGGCGTACGCGGGCTATCTGTGTATAGGGTGTGTACATTACATGGACTGTCTGTGTATAGGGAGCGTATGTACGTTGGCTGGTTGTGTACAGGGTGAGTACATGTTAGTAAATCCATGGAAACTTGAGAAGATGAAGATGCAAAGGTTCTAGATTATGAGATCAAGATCCCAAGAAGGTCTAAAGTGCTCAAATACATTAGATTCATCCATTGGTTCAAAAGGTATGTCTTATTTCTATAAATAGTTGGATTTTGATGTATGCATGAGGAATGGCAATGGAGATTTGAGGATTCTTCCTAGAGAGACTAGCAACTACATGGAATCTTCTGCATAAGTCATATCTACCGAAATACAATGCTGGTATATTCATCATTGATACTTCTTGTTGAGGCACTCTTGTATTTCTTGGCACAAGGATAAAGGTTTTTATGGTACATGGTCGATATCTTGTATTTGTTGATGTATTGAGAGGCTGAATATCAGAAAGGGTTTGATGACTAAGATTATGTGAGGGAAAGTATACTTGTTCGTGATTTCACACATCTATATGGCACATGACTAGAGAGAGACATATTTGTCTTGAGTAAATGTTATGTATGAGAATGCATGCACATGGTACAATTATAGTTTGGATACAGTGACAGGATATAGATCTATGTGAAAAAAGTTACAAAGGGTCAGAAGTTTTCAAGTGAAAGGAAACCCTAGTTCCAGAAGGCATACACAGGGTGCATAACAGATAGGGCGCATACATACGCGAGCTTCATAATAGATAGGGTGCGTACATACATGGGCTTCATCACTACAAGTCGTGTACCTATTGTATTTTTGTAGATACATGTTCAGTTTAGGTACAGATTGATTACAGGGTAGTTGTACAGATTGATTACAGGGTAGTTGTACAGATTGGATACAGGTCAGTGGTATAGGTTGATACAATTGTATAGCATTATATCTCATAGTGACAGGTTGACAGTGGTTCCATCATTCTACTTCTACTTCAGGGAAATTGGATGGGGCAAGGACATGTGGTTGTAGCCGAAGAACATAGGGGGTTGTAGCCTCCTTCTGGTTGTAGCCATAGAATTGGGGAGTTGGAGCTTCCCTCACATTGTAGCCTGAGAAACTAGGGGGTTGGAGCCTCCTTCCAGTTGCAACTGGAAAACAAAGGAATTTGATGCTTCTAATGAATGTAATTCTTCAAAACATATAATAAAAATCATTCCATGGTTTTCTCTCGATTTGGGTTTCCATGTAAAACACTGGTGTAATGTGTATGTGTGTGATTATTCATTTATTATTGCTCATTATTGGATAATAATTCTACATTGATATAACACTTGGATTATTTGGAGAAAAAGGATTATAATTCCGCTATTATTGATTCATCCCCCCTCTCAGTAATCCAACAATTGGTTTCAGAGAAGGTTCCTTCAGAAATCAGTTTAACCACTGAAAGGTAGATCATGGAGAGTACCAACTTGTATAAAAATGGAATACCACAGTTTGATGGATAGAAGTATGCTTTTTGGAGCACAAGGATGAAGACATATATACAGGCATAGGGATTTCAAGTTTGGTAATCAATTGTAGATGGATACACAACACAAGCAATTCCACCAACGAATGACAAAGCAATGAAACTTGATGAAAATAATTCCAAAGCCACAGATGCACTTTTGAATGGTCTCAGTGATACGATATTCACTAAAGTTGCACATTGTAAATCCACTAAATAAATTTGTGACAAGCTTCGAAATATCTATGAATGAGATACAAAAGTCAAAGAAACAAAGATTCAAACTTATAGAGGTCAGTTCAAACAACTAAAAATGAAGGAAGATGAGAATATTGCAGCCTACTTCTTACGAGTCGATGAAATAGTGAATGCAATCATAGGATTGGGAGAAGAAATCGAAGAATATGTAATTGTTCAAAAGGTACTAAGATCTCTTCCTATGAGATTTAACCCTAAGATATTAGCACTAGAACAAACATCGGATATAAACTTAATAAGCATGGATGAACTGCATGGAATCTTCACAACATATGAAATGAGAACTGAACAGGAAAATCTAGATGTAAAAGAAGCAGCCTTCAAAGCATCCAAAAGATAAAAGAAAAAGAAAAAGTAACAAGAAGAATATAGCAGCAACAATGGTGTCTTGGAAGATGATGAAGAAGTGGCCAACTTCGTCAAAAGACTGAACAAGGGAACCGACGGTAGGTATAGAGGTAAGCTTCCTTTAATTTGTTTTAATTGTGATGGTAATGGTCATTTTTATAACAAATGTCCTCATAATAAAAAGAGAAATGATGAAGGTTACTCAAAAGGAAAACACACATATAAAGGCAAAAGAACTACAAAGAAAGTTTTCAAGAAAAACTTATGCACCAAAGAAGACATCTCATCATTAGATGAAGATGAAATCAATGATAGTGAGATAGGACAAGTTATATTCATTGTTGGAGCTACTTCACACACACCTAGGATTTATTTTTCCTAAGTTTTTTCCTTTTTTATTATTCATAATTAGTCATTATCCAGTCTCCTATATTTTAGGGGAGAATATTCCACCTAGAGAATATTCTCTTTCAATTGACACTTCAGTTTGACTAGTTGAGTTGAGTTTAGATGTTGCATTGGTTTTGTCACCATGCAACATTAGGATCATCACCATGATAATGTGCAATTCCCTTGGGATCATCACCAAACTGGCGCATTACCCTGATTTCCTAATTTAACTCCTCACTACTCTTTGTTCAGTTAGTTAACTGAAGACTAGTTGACTAGTTAACTCAACTAGGTAGCATTTCACTCCTGTAACTACCTGAGAGACTAGACTGGGTGGAAATTCATTCTCATAAATTTTGGTGTGTGTCCAAATCACTCTAGAGCACCACTATGGCTCATTTACTCATGTATCCTATATCTATTGTAAATTATTCACTCTTTGAGACAATTAATGAGAATTCTTTCATTCTTTCTCTCCTTCTTCTTTCTTCAATTCTCTCTGCAAATGTGTGTATTATTATTTAGCTAGATCTATTCTATGCAGGTTCAAAAAATTTACATGGTATCAGAGCCGACGGACTGCTAAGCAAAATCTACACCAATTGTTTTTTGCAGGTACAAAAGATTGAAGACAACAAAAAGATGGATTATTCACCAGAAATACTTCACACGCCTCATAACTATTTGGAATGGAAGCCAAAAATTTTGCTTCTTCTCAGATGCAGAGGCTTGTATCAAATAACTATGGCAATGGAAGTAGAGCCTAATTCCTTCGATGAGAAAATTTTTTTTCTCAATAAACAAGATATGGCCATAGGATGGATCCTCTCGTTTATTTCTCTTGAAATTATCCATCAAGCATATGATGACTCACAAGAATCAAATCCAAATGAATTATGGACCAGATTATATGTTCTATTTGGGAATAAATAATATTGTGAAGATTGCATGCAAGGGATTGGAAAGATAGAGCCAAAAGAGAAACCGTCAGAAGGTCAAGCCTCTTATTATGAAGAGTCTTCTACAAACGTTTTTGCACAAATGTGTATCCCATTAATTGAAGATGACGTCTACTCCATTTCATATTTGTTTTCTAAATTTCATGTGGAAGATATATGGCATGCATCTCAGGGGTCACATCTAGACACTTTTCCATGCACAATGCATGCAATTCAGGAGACAAAAAGGGAGCCGCGCACATCAGACTCAATTCTTATATTTTATGAGCAAAATTTTCAGAAAAAAATTGGATATGTGAATTCCTCTTTGGAAAATATCCAATTTAAAAAAAACATTCGTCTGAAATGGAGTCAGGAAAGTGAAGTTATGATATTTTTAAAATCAACAAAATTTCAGCATTTTTTCGAAAACGGTCGCACAGTTTTCAAAGTTTCATCCAAACTTTATTTGGATATTTTTCATTATAAGAAGATAAAGTGGATATGTGTGGACATATCAATGGTGCATATACTTCATCATATCCATGCAGACATCTACATATTCAACAAAATCGGCAACGAGCATAAACTTGCACAGTTGCGAGGTCTTCTTGGAGTGAAGGACAAGGTTGCTTAGCAACTGCTTTTTGTTCCTTCTCATTTTTTTTTTATGAATTGTAATTTGAGGGGGGGTTTTCCCATGAGGTTTTCCCTCTTTCCTCGTTTATTTTAGTGTATCTTTTGTATTTGGGTACCTAACATGGCCTCGTTGTCGGGATCCATTCTTTATTTTCACTATAGTGATGTTCAGGGGGGGGGTGTTGGAGTTACTTCACACACACCTAAGATTTATTTTTCCTAAGTTTTTTTCTTTTTTATTATTCACAATTAGTCATTATCCAGTCTCCTATATTTTAGGGGAGAATATTCCACCTGGAGAATATTCTCTTTCAGTTGACACTTCAGTTTGACTAGTTGAGTTGAGTTTAGATGTTGCATTAGTTTTGTCACCATGCAACATTGGGATCATCACCATGATAATGTTCACTTGCCTTGGGATCATCACCATACTGRCACATTACCCTTGATTTCCTGAGTTAATTCCTCACTACTCTCTGTTCAGTTAGTTAACTGAAGACTAGTTGACTAGTTAACTCAACTAGGTGGCAGTTCACTCCCATAACTGCCTGAGAGACTAGACTAGGTGGCAGTTCATTTCCGTAACTGTTGGTGTGTGTCTATATCACTCTAGACCACCACTATGGCTCATTAGTTACTCATGTATTTTATATCTATTGTAAATTATTCACTCTTTGAGTGTGGAATATAGTTAATGAGAATTCTTTCATTCTTTCTCTCCTTATTCTTCTTTCTCCAATTCTCTCTGCAAATGTGTGTATTATTGTTTAGCTAGATCTATTTTGTGAAGGTTCAACACATTTACATGGTATTAGAGATGGAGAACTACTAAGCAAAAGCTACACCAAATTGTTTTTGCAAGTACAAAATATTGAAGACAACAAAATGATGGATTATTCACCATACATACTTCTCACACCTCATAACTATTTGGAATGGAAGCCAAAAATTATGCTCCTTCTCAGATGTAGAGGCTTGTACCAAATGACTATGGAAATGGAAGTAGAGTCTAATTCCACCGATGAGAAAAATGATTTTCTCAATAGACAAGATATGGCCATAGGATGGATCCTCTCGTTTATTTCTTTTGAAATTCTCCATCAAGTATATGATGACTCACAAAAATCAACTCCAAATGAATTATGGACCAAATTGGAGGTTCTATTTGGGAATAAATAAGATTGTGAAGCTTGCATGCAGGGGATTGGAAAGATAGATCCAGAAGAGAAACCGTCAGAAGGTCAAGCCTCTTATTATGAAGAGTCTTCTACAAACGTTTTTGCAAAAATGTGTATCCCATTAATTGAAAATGATGTCTACTCCATTTCATATTTTTTTTCTGAATTTCATGTGGAAGATATATGGTATGCATCTCAGGGGTCACATGCAGACACTTTTCCATGCAAAATGCATGCAATTTAGGAGACAAAAAGGGAGCCGCGCACATCAGACTCAATTCTGATATTTTATGAGAAAAATTTTCAGAAACAAATTGGATATTTGAATTCCTCTTGGGAAACTATCCAATTTCAAAAACAAAATCGTCTAAAATGGAGTCCAGAAAGTGAAGTTATGATCTTTTTAAAATCAACCAAATTTCAACATTTTTTCAGAAACGGCCGCACGGTTTTCAAAGTTTCATCCAAACTTTATTTGGATATTTTTCATTATAAGAAGATAAAGTGGATATGTGTGGACATATCAATGGTGCATATACTTCATCAGATC
>ML778397.1:2442061-2453269 GCA_009831015.1 Picea engelmannii
GTTGGTGCATGGTTGATGCACTTTTTTGTGGTACAGGTTGATTACAGGTTGAGGTACAGGTTGATGCATGGTTGATGCATGGTTCAGATTTATTGGTACATGTTTACAGTGGTATATCTCACAGTGATAGTGTGACAGTGGTTGCATCATTCTACTTCTACTTCAGGGTGGCAAGACAGGACAGGGACAGGTGGTTGTAGCCACCTTCCGGTTGTAGCCGGAGAACATTGGGGGTTGTAGCCTCCTTCTGGTTGTAGCCAGAGATTTGGGGAGTTGGAGCTTCCCTCAGGTTGTAGCCTGAGAAACTAGGGGTTGGAGCCTCCTTCCAGTTGCAGCTGGAAAACAAAGGAAGTTGGTGCTTCCAATGAATGTAATTCTTCAAGACATATAAGAAAAAGCATTCCGTGGTTTTCTCCCGATTTGGGTTTCCACATAAAACACTGTTGTACTGTGTATGTGTGTGATTGTTTATTTATTACTGCTCATTATTGGATAATAATTATAAATTGATATAACATTTGAAGAAAAAGGATTATAATTACGTTATAACTGATTCAACCCCCCTCTCAGTAATCCAACAAATTAAAGTGGTTTTAACCACTAAGAAGACAATTCGACCCTGCCCAATGAAGAGACACCTTTCCAACTCCTGTTATTTTGTATAAATAAAGGAAGCCAACGCCTCATTTGATCACTCACTGAACTCACTCATCTAGTGTGCAAGTTTGAAGGAAGCTACAGTTTCCATTTGCTAGAAGAAGGAAGAGAGAGGTGCATTTCTCAGTGTTGGATATTCTCTAGTGTTTGGTTTATGGTCTTGGCATTGTATTGGCTATCTATATTAAGTAAGTTTTTGTTGGGTTTTATCCCCCATGAGGGATTCCCAGGATAAATGTTGTGTATCTTGTGATTGTGTTTCTCTCAGTGATCTTATCTATGTTATGGTTATCTAGTAAAATGAAAAGAAACCTAATAATATCTTAAACCTTAACATGGTATCAGAGCTAAGCTAAAGAAAGAATCTTTCACTGGATAAAGAAAAATGTCATTATTGTCATACAAGAAAATTAGGGCTTTTCATTGAAGAGGAATTCCAACCCAAAAATCATCTAGAAAAGTGTGTCATAGCCTAGAGAACTCTTTGGCACCTTCAGCACACCTTTTCAGTGGATATAAATCTAAGAAAGTGAAACCCTAGTTTTCACCGGTATCATAAACCAGAAAACCAAAAGTACCAAAAAACCAGAAGTACCAATCTAGAATTATGTTGGTCAAGTTTGAAGGGGAAAATTTTGGATTTTCTGAAATCTAACTGCACCAGGCTACTCGCCTCAACCAAGTGCACCTCCTGGTAAGTTCAAAATTAAATTATGAGGATTTTCAATTTTTGGTCATTTTCCTAGCTCCAGGTAAAAATGTTTGTAAGCATTAAGCGTGTTGACAAGCTAGAAGGTGTGGAAAAATTTTGTGCTTGGAAGTATAGGATTGCACTCATTCTTGAAGTGAATGACCTAGAAAGATTCATCAAAGAATATGTACCAAAACATATCGATGCTTCAGATAAATCAAAACACCAAAAGGACACAGTTAGGACAAAGAGAATCATTGCAGATTCTATTAAAGATCATTTTATTCCTCAAGTGTCTTCAAAGAAGGCTTTGAAATAAATGTTTGATGCCATAACAAGATTGTATGAAGGAAATAACATCAATCGAAAGATGAATCTAAGAACTCAACTCAAAAGTACAAGGATGTAGATAGGAGAAACAATTCAGGAATATTTCTCCTGAATATCACAATTCAAAGAACAACTAGAAGAAATTGATGATACTATAGATGAAGACAAACTTATAATTACATCCCTTAATGGTCTCACAAGGCCTTGGGATGCATTCATCCAAACTATTTGTGCCAAAAAGGAGAAACTACACTTTGACATTCTTTGGGAAGAATGTGTTCAAGAAGAAGCAAGAGTAGCTAACTGAGAAGCATTACTTTCAAGAGATGAAGATCAAGCCCAAGATACTCATACTAAAGGAGGAAGAAAGAGGTCTTACTTCTAGAAATAAAATCATAAGGAGTCTCACCCCCAAAACAAATTCATACATAAAGAATCTCACCCTCCAAGGAGATTCCAGAAGTTTCAGAAAGGTCAAAGAAAAGAAAAATATTTCTCATCCTACCAATGTTACCATTGTGACAAGATGGGACAGATTGATAAAAATTGTCCAGCTAGATGAGAAGAATACAAGAAGAGAAACAAGAGGTACCATGCCCATAAAATTGAAGATGAAGAGCCACCCACAAAGATGATAAAAGAATAGGTTGAAGACTATGTCTTAATCTCTGCCCTCTCAGGATCAATGTCACCTGGTGAGGACACTTGGCTCATAGACAGTGGTGCTTCCAAGCACATGACAGGTCAAAGAGAAATTCTCTCTTGCCTCACAGAAAATAAGTTTCCCCATAAAGTTACACTTGGAGATGATTATCAATACCCTATCAAAGGAGTAGGAGAATCAAATTACAAACTTGATTCAGGGACCCCAATGAAGATGAAGGATGTACTATTTGTACTAGGTTTGATGAAGAACTTAATTTCTATCTCAGCTTTAGAGAAGAAAGGCTTGAGATTTTCCTTCATAGATGGATAATTTCTTATGTGGCCCAAAGGAAAAACCATGGAAGAATCAATTGTTATTGGAAAAGAAGAAAGTGGATTGTATAAGCTAAAGGGTCACTCAGAAGCATCCTTGACCCATTCCATTGAGAATCCATGTGAAATTTGACTTAAAATACTAGCTCACATCAACTACAAGGCATTATCATATGTAAGCAAGGCAGTCACAGGTCTACCATAGTTGACCATGAAGGTGTGTGCAATGGATATTCACAAGGAAAGAACATCAAGAACCCTTTCCCGAAGAGATAAAGTAAAGTAGAAGGAGTCCTAGAGCTCATTCACTCAGATGTATGTGGTCCAATGCCATCAACCTCCATCGGTGGGTATGCATACTATGTGTCTTTTATTGATGACTATTCTCACAAAACCTGGGTTTACTTTTTGAAATCAAAAGATGAAGTGTTCAGTAAATTCAAGGAATTCAAAGCCTTGATAGAGAATCTCTCTGAAATAAAGATCAAGATACTCAGGTTAGATAATGGAGGAGAATACACCTCAAAAGAGTTCACAAACTTTTGCAAAGATTTCGAGATCAAGAGGGAGCTCACCGCTCCCTGCAATTCTCAACAAAATGGTGTAGCAGAAATAAAGAACATAACTATAATGGAAGCAATGAAGACTATGATCCATGGTCAAGATATTACAATGCACTTATGGGAAGAAGCAACAAAAAAAACAGTATATGTACAAAACATATTGTCCCATAGTGCACTTGGGTTCAAAACCCCTAAATAGATGTTCTTCGAAAAGAAGCCATAAGTAAGACATCTCAAAATATTTGGTTTTCTAGTATTTGTACACATTCCTAAAGAGAAGAGAACCAAGATGGACCCTTCAGGAAAGAAGGGCATATTTGTTGGATACTGTGAGGTCTCCAAGGCCTTCAAAGTTTATATACTAGGTTACCATCATATTGAGATCAACATGGATGTAACCTTTTATGAATATGCAACACTCAAGAAATCAAGAATATGCCAGCTTGAACAAGTATATGAAGAAGAACATGTGGCTCCCGGAGTTGCAGAACCAATGAGGCAAGTCATAACTTCCCCTGATGATGAGATTCTAGAAGATCATGACATAATAGAATCCCAAGAACCTCCCCAGATGACGATATCCTACAAGAGAAATCCATCATGGGCAAGGGAACTTATTCAAGATGGAGAGAATTATGGTGCCCCCAAAGGAACCATGAGATAAGTAAAGAAACCCAACCCATTCTCCAGTTATATGGATTTGATGTGTGATCTCTTAGAGAAGGATCCTACTTTCTTTGAAGAATCCATTCAAAAGAAAGAATGGACAGATGCCATGACAAAAGAATAACAATCCGTTATAAAGAATGATGTATGGGAAATAGTCCCCCGACCAAATAGCAAGGATGTGGTATCTTCCAAATGAATTTTCAAAATAAAGCATGTTGTTGATGGAAGTATTGAGAAATATAAAGCAAGGTTTGGTGCTCGTGGTTTTTCTCAAAAGGAAGGCATTGACTATGAAGAGACATTTTCTCCTGTAGCCAAATACACTTCAATCAGAACCATCATAGCTCTTGCAGCTAAGATGAAGTTGAAGTTACACCAGATGGACGTGAAAACAACTTTCTTGAATGGTGTCATTGAAGAAGAAGTGTATATAGAACAACCTTAAGTGTTTGAATTTGAAGACAAGAAGACTCATGTCTACAAGTTGAAGAAGGCTCTGTATGGATTAAAGAAAGCTCCTAGAGCTTGGTATGGAAGGATTGGCAGTTTCCTAACGAGCTTGGGCTTTACCAAGAGTAAACTTGATTCTAACCTTTACTTCAAGGTTATGAATGATGAGCCTGTTATATTGTTGTTGTATGTGGATGACTTATTCTTAACTGGAGAAGAAAATCTCATCATTGATTGTAAGAAGAAGCTCGCTGGAAAATTTGAGATGAAATACCTTGGCCTAATTCATTATTTCTTAGGTATTGAGGTCTGTTAGAGCCCAGACGAGATCTTCCTTAAACAAGGGAAGTATGCAGTTGAAATAATAAAGACATTTGATATGCTGGAGTAAAAATCCATGAATACACCCATGGAAACAAAGTCGAATCTCCCGGTTGACACTTTGTCAGAATTGATTAATGCTATGTTGTACAGACAGATCATTGGATCATTGATGTATCTAAAGAACACCAAGCCATATATATGTTTTTTTGTGAAAACCTTGATTCAATTTTTGGTAGAGCCTAGACTTGTTCACTTGATTATTGAAAAACATGTGATGAGGTAACTTAAGGGTACATTAGATTGTGGTCTCATTTATAATGGAGATCATGACTTTAGACTGAGTGGTTATACCGATTCAGATTGGGTTGGAAGTGTCTCAGACAGAAAGAACACTTCAGGATGTTGTTTCAGTATGGGTTCAGCCATGATCTCATGGTAGAGTAGGAAGAAATCAAGAATTTCTCTCAGCACAATAGAAGTAGAATACATCGTTGCATGTTCCACCAGTTGTGAAGCCATATGGCTTCGAAATTTGTTGACAGGTCTATTCGATATGGAGATGGAAGCAACCTTGATCCTATGTGGTAACCAGAGTTCCATAAATATGACAAAGAACCCTGTGTTCGATGAAAAGTCAAAACACATAGAGATATGATATCATTACATCCATGATATCGTGCAAAGAGGAGCCATAAAGCTCCAATATGTTAGCATGGATGAACAGGTTGTTGATGTGTTGACCAAGCCTCTATATTATGTAAATTTTGAGCACTTTTGAGATAATATTGGTGTAGTTTGAAAAGACCTCCCTCGAAAGGGGGAGTAGTGTTGATGTCGACCTAGTGTTGAATATTTCTAGCTTTGTGTTGATGTTGTTGTGATGCCAGCCTCATGCTGAAGATTTCCAACTTCGTGCTGGTGTTATTGTGATGCTAGCCTTATGCTGAATATTTCCATCTTCGTGTTGATGTTGTTGTGATGCTAGCCTCGTGCTAAAGATTTATAGCTTCATGTTGATGTTGTTGTGATGCCAACATCATGTTGAATATTTTCAGCCTCGTGTTGATGTTGTTGAGATGCCAACCTCATGTTGAATATTTCCAGCCCCGTGTTGAAGATTTCTAGCCTTGTGTTGATGTTGTTGAGATGCCAACTCTGTGCTGAATATTTCCAGCCTAATGCTGATGTTGATCATGCTCCAACCTTATTTTTGTGATGTTGTTGTTGTTAATGATTCTCCATCCTTCGTTTTGTGATGATGTTGTTGATGATGATGCTCCAACCTTTGTGTTGTGATATTGTTGTTGCTGATGTTGTATCATCCTTGTGTTGTTATTGATGATGATGTATTAGTGTTATACTAATCCATGTTGATGTAGATGATGATGATGCCATTCCAACTCCCTGTTGTGAATGATGATATTGATGATGAGAAAAACTTCTGATGATTTATAGATATGCCAGTCAGTGTTCCAGATGTTGTTGCCCTCTCTCTCTCTCCTGATGATGTTGTAGAATACCATTCTTGTTAAGGGGGAGTGTTGAAATATTGTAATGGCAAAGAGTATTCTATTTATTATTGAGTTATTATTCATTATATCAATCCCCTTTTGTGGATTGATCGTGTCGAGCATTGTAATTGACCAAATTCCCTTTTGTGGATTGGTCAAACCCTAAATATATTATGCAAATTGAGAAGTAGGCTCCTAGGCTCATTAAAGTGGTTTTAACCACTAAGAAGAAAAGTCGGCCCTGCCCAGTGAAGAGACACCTTTCCAACTCCTATCAGTTTGTATAAATATAGGAAGCCAATGCCTCATTTGATTACTCACTCATCTCACTTATCTAGTGCGCAATTTTGAAGGAACCTGCAATTGCCAGTTGCCGAAAGAAGGAAGAGAGAGGCACATTTCTCGGTGTTGGATATTCTCTAGTGTTTGGTTTATGGTCTTGGCATTGTATTGGTTATCTATATTAAGGAAGTTTTTGTTGGGTTTTCTCCCCCATGAGGGTTTCCCAGGATAAATGTTGTGTATCTTGTGATTGTGTTTCTCTCAGTGATCCTATATATGCTATGGTTATCTAGTAAATTGAAAAGAAACCTAATAATAGCTTAAAAATTAACACCAAGTACATTAGGTACATCAACACAAGTAAGAAAGGTCATCAAATTATTGAGTGAAGTAAGATTGTATGTTGCAAAAAATATTAATAAGCGACTTAATATTATTTCACAAGTATGGGAAGTTGGTTCAATTTTAATAAATTTGTCACAAAGGATCACCAACTTTACAGAATATTTGAAAATGGACTTGGAAGATGATGAAGCTTTCTATAAAAACGCTTTAAGTACCTTTATTGCACGGGTGTCTAGTTTAAGTGATTACCATAGAAATCAACAACATTTGTCTTCAAAGCATAGAATAAAACAATTAATAGCGGGTTGGTTGACAAGGATACACATGTTACGAGATTCAATTGCCACATGTACAAAGATTAATGGAAAAAGAAATGATTCATTCCTAAAAGATCTTGAAATTGTAAAAGGCCTTGAAGGACCACAACTTATAAGAGATTCTATGGTTATAACTAAAGAACAACTAGACACAGAGTTGGACATGTTTAAAGCCTCATGGGAAAGTGAGTCTAATGACCTCACTGAATTTTTGAGGGATGAAATTAAGTAGTTTCTTTGATATAGGTGGAAATAGGTGGCTACCCACCTATTCCACTGGCTGAAAATAAGGGTTTCCACCTTGGAAGTTTTTCTACAGCTTTTTGGGTCCTAATCTTCTAGGATCATTTTGAGGCTCTAAACAACATTTTTTGGGCCCTCCATAGCCACATTGTAGGCTTTGTCTAGAGTGTGATGGAAAAATGTGTATTCCTTAGATATACCTTTCAAACGAGCTATCATGTGCCCCAAATAGAGATCATATGTAAAAGTTACGCCCTTGGGAAGTTGACATACCAACTTACCCCATCGAGGTCCACATGAATTTTGGTGTTTCATCTTCTGGGGTTAGGGTTTTGGATTTTATTTATGTTAAAAAGGCCTCTAGATCCTCATTTTAAACATCATCATATTATTTTGAATGAGCGTAGCCATCACATCTCTTCTCAGATATAAGTTGCCACCATTGTAGTGAGTCTTTCACTCTGTAATTTTACAGTTTCTGTACATTCTCTCATTAATAAAAATTGTGCATTATTGTATTTCTGTGTTTATTGAATTATCTCTTTATATTTCATTTTTATATCTCTGCCTTCATTTCTTTCCCAAAATAATGTGGATCAGTGGTATCAGAGCATGCTACTTCTTTTTATTTCTTGTGCATGTCCCTGACAAGGTCAAGTTATAGAGAGTTTGGTCTCAAGATAGTTTCCCTTGAGTACAAGCGCTCTCACCAACCCAAGTAGCCTCCCATGGCATAAGATAAGAGAGACAAGGGAGCAGAATATCCCATAAATTTGTTTCTCTCATAAGCCCTCGTGCAACAAAGGAACGAGATGTTGAATAATTTTGCTCAAATCCTTCAACGATTGTCGACAATAGCAGGCACTTCTTCATCAAGAAATCGCTTTGGAGATGCTACCCCATTCAAAGTACAAGTTAATTTTGATATTCCTGTATTTGAAGGTCAGATCGATGCAGATTCTTTGGAAAAATGGTTAAATTTGCTAGAAGGTTATTTCTATGTTCACAATTTTTTCGACAGAGAAAATATCACCTTTGCACTCCTTAAGGCTCTCCCCCATGTCAAACATTGGTGGGAACCTTACTGGGAGAAAAATTCTACAGAGGAGTCTGAAATATTTGGGGCCAAGCCCACTTGGTATTTTTTTATGGATGCGATCAAGGAGAAATATTACCCTGTGGGAAAATATGATGATCAGTACATGAGATGGACCACACTACATCAAAATCAAGAACAAATAGTACCGAAGTTCACAAAAACATTCCATACCTTGCACACTAAGCTGGGTATCAAAGACTCTGAGGAGCACCTAGTTCTAAAATATCGCGGGGCTCTACACAGATACATCCAAACTAAAATGGATTTTTTGTACATTTCATCACTGGGAGCCACTTATCGATATGTTGTCAAAATCAAACAGAAATTTAAATAACAGAACAAGTGGGAGTTCAGGTCTACAAACCCGCAACAACTGAAGTATGGTAAAGGAAACCCTAACTCACAGAATAACCAAACTCAAGACAACCAGTCCAAGATGTAGGAAAATAAGAGCAACAGGAAGATGAAGAAGGGCACTGGGAAGTGGCGTGACTTCCACAAAATCCCTTGGCACAACACCGATGAATGTCACTTGAAATAGTCATTGGTGGTCAAGCTCCAAGAAATAGAGCCTATCCCTGAATTGGACTCGGATTCATACACTAATAAAAGGATACAGATAATTCATGCAGTACCCACTGCTACTGCCATGATGACAACAATCCAACCAGAAGAACCAGGGGATCCTGAGGAGGGGGAATGCCTCTTCCATTCACAGATGTGGGTGAAGGGGACCCTGCTGCATTTTATTATTGATAACAGAAGCCAAAAGAACCTCATCTTAGAAGAGGTCATCAAGTAGTTGGATTTTCTGACAACACCACACCCACATCCATACAACATCATATGGCTTCGCCAGGGACGAGATCTTCATGTTAGTCAGCAGTGTCACTTGTCATATGGCATCAAGCCCTTCAAGGATGAGGTACTGTGTGATGTTGCCCCACTGAAAGTATATGATGTTTTTTTAGGCCATCCATATATGTGGAGGTGTCATGTTGTTTATGTGTCTCGACCATGTAGCGTCATTGTTACTCTGGGGGGTCATCCCTACAGGATACCAGAGTTAGTTCCGACTATTGTCCCGAAAAAATAATGTCGCAAAGTAATATCTCATACTAAAAATGTTAGCCTCTTCACAATCTATTCATAAGAGAAGGAAACTGCAATCATTATAGCCTCGGACCAAGACCCTTGTATCCAACAAAAGTAGATCAACAACATTGTAGAAGAGCACCAAGATATTCCTACTGCACCTACGGGGGTACCTCCACACTACCCGGTCAAACCAAGTTATGATAAATCCCTTCATGTTCTTCATGTTTCATCTTCATTGATAGATTCCTCCAACACTCATGAAGATCATGCATCTAGATAAGTTAAAAAATCTCTCCAACAACAGGTTTATAACGACCTTCAACAAGCTAAGTAGGACAACTTCTCCAGCAAGGCAAGAAACTCACCAAGGTTCAGATTCAATAAAAGCTTCCCCGGGGACTTGACGCAATGGAGACCATTACTTCCTGAGGGGGGAGGATCGATCCAGGTGGAAATTGGAGGCCACCCACCTATTCCGTTGGCTCAAAATAAGGGTTTCCACCTTGGCAGTTTTTCTATATCTTTTTGGGTCCTAAACTTCCGGGGTTGTTTTGAGGCTCTAAACAACGTTTTTTGGTCCCGCCATAGTCACACAATAATATTTAGCCAAATGGTGATGGTAAAATGTATATTCCTCATATAGACCTTTCAAATGAGCTATTGTGCACCCCAAACAGAGATCGTATGCAAAAGTTACGCCCTTGGGAAGTTGGCGTACCAACTTACCCCATCAAGGCCCACATGGCTTTTGGCGTTTCATCTTCCGAGGTTAGGGTTTTGTATTTTATTTATGTTAAAAATACCTCTAGATCTCCATTGTAAACATCATCATCTTCTTGTGAATTATATTATCCATCACATCTCTTCTCAGAGATAAGATGCCAACGAGTCTTTCACTATGTAATTTTACCGTTTCTGTACATTCTCTCATTAATAAAAATTGTGCATTATTGTATTTTTGTGTTTATTGAAATATCTCAGTATATTTCATTGTTATATCTTTGTTGGACACACCTACCACACTTAGAGGGGGGATGAATGAGTGTGGGGCTCTTTTTCCCAAAAATTCCCTCTTGCACAAAAAATCATCAATTAGCATTCAACATTTATTCATTACCCATTGTTTTCATTTATAACCAGTTAGATGTGAGCACATATCAACAACATATATCAGCAATATATCATCAACAAGTCATCGCCACAATGAACACAAAGAACACAAGATGTATGTACAATTTTCTTTTTATTACGGACTACAATCCTTGGGGTTTATCAGCAACAACTGAATAGAGTACAACTCTACAAGAGCACCAACTCTATATGCAAGACTCAACTTGCATTCTCAGCACCAACTGAGATGAGGCAACAATCCTCAACAGATATCAATCTGTACCATAAACAAGAGCATCAACCATGCACCAACCTGTGCCAAACAACCTGTAATCGACCTGTACCATAAACAAGTGCATCCAACCATGTACCAAGTATATACAAATCATGTGTCAACCACTCATCAACAATGAATCATCAATATGTACCAACATCATCAACTATACACCTCATGTATGTGCCAACTCATCAACTGCTTGTCTCAACCATGACTAGTTTTGGATTAGTCAACAACTCTAACTTGAAATAATCATAACTTTGT